>APFE031129326.1:48828-68641 GCA_000404065.3 Pinus taeda
AGATGTTGCAGTAGCACAGATGTCAGAGAGGGAGCACTTGTCAGCAACAGGTAGAGCTTCAGCATCAGAGTATGTTTCTAGCCCAACAGGGAGGTCAGTTGGGAGGTGCAGTGTGGATGAAATGCTGGGAGATAGAACCAGCAGCAGCACGGATGCAGTCAGAGATCAAGGTGACAGAGGCTAAAATGAATGGAAGGGAGTGATGTATATGTTTTTGAGAAGCAGGAACACACAACCAAAATTTGGGTTTTCCATGTAGTGCCGACCCTAAACTTAATGGCCAGTAAAGGAGATCCCATAGAACTGGGATACATGGCTGACCACGAGATCAAGAAGTGGAGACAAGAGTACAAACCTAACCCACTCAACCCTCTGAATCCCCCCACCAATCCATGCCCAAAAGTTCCCATGAAAAGTAGGGAAAATTACTCAACCATACCAATGAAAATCCATAATTTTTGGGTTAGGAGGCCCACCTTCAAATATACAATCATAACAAGTGAGCGAGGGACCACACGACTGGCTCAGGTGGCAGAGATAATGGCACATTGAGCTATCTGGAAGCTGTAAGGGGTTGCTCACTACTGGCTGAGGACCATCTAGGAGAAAAAATTTCTCCTATATACACTACCCACAAGTGGTGGTTAACAAGGCCACTAGGGGAGGTCCCATTGAACTAATATCAAATATTAACACCCCATTTAACACGAGAGAACAAGATCATAGTCAAAACCCATCCTTCTTCTATTTCACCCATAATCTATATCAAATTCCCAAATATAAAAAACATAAGAACCAAATTACAAAATGAACAAAGTACATTTTGATTGGAATCCCACCTTCATCTATGTGCTCATGCCAAATGGGTGGGAAGTATATGGATGATGTAGGTGGAAGAGATATAACGTCATATCATTAGCTAGTTGTGGATGTCAAGGGCTGCATGATTGGCTGGTTGGATGTGAAGAAGAGTATAAAGTTTTCTCCTATAGGGTTACCCATTTTGGTGGGTAATCTTGTTGCTCCTAGAGACAACCTCAGATTGCTTACAAGACTAGTGCTTGGGCACATCTAAATTTGGAGTGTCTCAAATGCATCACAGTAAAGGGAGACCTCACTTATATTCTATATTTATATATAATGGTTTGGTTCACTCACCTAAAGGAGTAAGACATGAATTTATTGGTACTTCTTCCCATATACAAATCTCAGAAATATGTATGAAATAGTGGAGGCCGAGTAGTCCAAGGACTTACAATTTAATAGAATTTTGCAGAGAAATGATAGGGGCCGAGGAGAAGGAGTAACTCATCATATGGACCTTGCAGCATCAAGAATTATATGCATAACACATAGAGCTTGCAGCTTTAAGAATTCATATACTTATCTAAGTCATAAGTAGGTATAATGGGAATAAGAGAGGTTGTGTGCTATGATTCATGAAGAATCCATTCTAGAACTAGCATTAACAATGTCGATACAAATGAATCTATGAGGAACTTACAGGCACATGCATAAGATATTGATACCAATGAATCTGTGAGGAAGTATTGAAATATTTCTAACAACAGTAATTACATGAATTCAAAGAAGAAACATGAACAAATTGGGTTTTAACAGAGGGAGACCATACTGTAATACTTGGAGGGGGAATCACCACCATTTCTTTTCATATTCTAGAAAATATGTATTGTAAAGCCATACATAATGAAAATAACATGTAGAGTTTTCTTTAGAATTTTTGAACCTTTGTTAAGTCTTGCTTTCCCCTATTTATCTGGAGAGGGGAGCAAGAAAATTCACTATAACAAAATATCTCTAGTCTAGACTCAACTATCAGGTTGACTAGCTGTCTCAGTCATAAATGACTTTGTGGTCCAAAAATATTACATAATTAAATGCCTCATGAAAGGAGGCACGTTACATTATAGTAAATAAGAAATACTCAAAATAAAAATACACAAAAAAACTCTCCTTACCCATCCTGTGATCATCTCCACTGCAGGGGTTGTTCTACTTGTGGTATGGCTTCCTACACTGCTGCACCAACCTCTTCCTTTATTTCATTTTGAACTGACTTCTGGATTTGTGTCACAGAAGGCTTCTTTTGGATTAGCCCATTTCGTGCTTTCAATGCACCATCTGTTTTTCTTAACACCGCAACTATCGACCCATCACGCCCTTAAATCCCTATCCTGCATTGTTAGTGCCTTGATGTACTGGGTGAGTCTCTCTTGATGGAAATATGGGGGAACTTGCTCATTCTAGCCTCTGGATGTACAAAATGTTGTGAAATAGATGAAACCTGACCTCTCTTAGCCCTTTTCACATTAGCTCCCCATTTGTAACTTTATCCATATGACTGGGGGCTCGAACCAGGGGCTTATCCCTTCAGGCGCTAAATCTTTCCACTATTGTGCAGGGGGCCTTTTCCTTTATAATACCAGAAATGCCTTGGATAACTCTTTATACTGCATTGACTGATATCCCATAAGTGAAATGTTTATAAACCATGCCATAATAAATTATCACATCCGGGGGCCTTTTTCCTTATCGCAATTGCAATCGCAGGATGGGAGGGATATTGGTGGAGAATGAACTTTCACTTTGTGGGATCGTTTCCACTATTGTGCAGGGGGCCTTTTCCTTTATAATACCAGAAATGCCTTGGATAACTCTTTATACTGCATCGACTGATATCCCATAAGCGAAATGTTTATAGACCATGCCATAATAAATTATCGCATCCGGGGGCCTTTTTCCTTATCGCAATTGCAATCGCAGGATGGGAGGGATATCGGTGGAGAATGAACTTTCACTTTGTGGGATCGTTGATCCAGGGGTGACGTCATCATTGTCACATGTCACCCTGTGAGTGATGACATGTGTGACCCGGAAAAGACCCCATAGGACCCTTAAAAACACCGAAATTGAGTGCTACGTGTCCTCCGTACTACCATGTCATTGATGACATCAGCTGCCATGTTAGCCATTAGGACCAATCACATTGCACCACGTGGCCCCGAGGAAGAGAGAGAAAATGGCCGCCCAACCTTGTTTTTGTATGGGTTTCCTTTGTAAAATGATCTTGGCCTTTCTCGACGATTTTACACAATATCACAGAATCACACCTCGTAAGGTTTTGGAGTGGTAGCCACTCTATTCCGTAGGTTTCCCATAATGTGGGATTGCAGGATGTGGGATTGCGGGATTTCGCATCGTCGATATGCTATAATGCCACATGAAAGAGAGAGAAGAAGGTCGCTATGCCTTGGTTTTTTCATGGAATTCCTTTCTTAACGATTCTCGGCCTCCCCTGACGATGTAACACTATATCAAAAAATTAGCAGTTCAATAGTCTTTTAGGTTTAGAATCCCACTGATCCGCTGATCGTCGATATTGTGGGACTGCAATATCATCATTTGACATTGTTGGTGGGCTCCAATATTGCAACAATAATGCTGCAACTCTTGGGTCTCCCTTCTTTACTTTTATCAACCCAGTAGTTCATAACAAACTTCGAAGCGACGGTGCTGTATGCACAAGTACTAGCTCTTGCCACGACTGTCACTTGGTTAGCTGGCACAAGTCCACTAGGAGCTTAATCCAACTTATACTTAGAAGAAGCTTTTTAACTAATGGATGAAAGCTAACTCAAAGGAGGCTAATCTACTTGCAGAAAGAAACTGAAAAGCTGAAAGGAAATGCAAACCCTAACAAACCCTAATTTTACCAACTAGCCCTACTGATGCAAGAAAGAGGATGAAAGCTACTGAAAGAGATGCCATTGAATTCTAGGAAGGTAAAATGCATGTGTCTAAGCTACTTCTACAGTAAAATATGAAAAAAACATATTTTTGTATTTTTGAGTAAGTTGTCAGAATTATCATGCATGTGCTTTAACTGTTTTTTACTGTGCAGAGGTGGATTGGCGAAAGGAAATGCTTGCAGGAGGTTGGGAACATTAGAAGAGGGACTAAGGGGTCCCTAGCACCCTTCTAGAGAGTTTCACAGTGATCAGATCTCAAGAAACTGCTTTCGTGAGCTTCTATAGGAAGCCTGCAGGGGTTCTATACGATGTTCTGTAATTTCTACAGGATGTTCCGAAAAGAGGATTTTGGAGGGTTGATGGAGGAGAAATGGTGGGAAAGTGGAAATGGAGGTTGGATAAGGATGTTAAGGGGTCTAGGACCTGATGAATGAGGCTAAGGATCGATTGGATTTGTTCAAGAATGGAGGAAGCAATGATGCACAAGAATGTAGAAACTAGGGCAAAGTGAGAAAACATGGAAAATGAGAGGCAAGAATCTGAGTTAGAGGACGAAGTAGGTTGCATGGATGGTGTAAGGATAGATGACGAAGTATCACAAGTACACTGCACGTTATTTCCCAAAACCGATCAACAAAGGCTATGCAAACCAAAGATCTAACTACTTTAACCTAATTTGACCTAGAAACCATAAGCACGATGCACAACAGTTTATTGGCAGCAAATCACATAAATCAACTATGGAAACCAAACAAGAATGGATTTGAGCATGTAATCACAACTGGTATCAACTTCTGCAAATGAGAATCTAACACTAATAATTGCATGATGAAGCAAAGACAGTGTTTTTGGTGGCAGCAAGAACACTTTGGTCCCAGCTCATGGTCCCACTGAGGGAGAGGTGAGACCAGAGGTGCTTGATAGCCTTTGAAGATCTTCTCTGTTATTAACCTATCAAATCAATCTGAATATGAAAATCCTTTTTAATCATCAAAAGCAACCTAAATAACAAAACAAGATTTAAATCTAAATAACAGATTTTATTCTAAGAATGCAGTAAAAACACATAAAGGTAAACAAAGGAGGTACTAGGCACTTGGGTTGGGCCCAACCCCAAGGGCTACAGCCTCCTGAGAAATATTAGAGCTAGTGAAGAGCTGGATTCATCTTTATTGCTCAAGAAATAATAGTTACATCAAAAATTGTCTACAAGAAAAAGCCTGAAAATGTGATGAAATGCAGAGCTAACCTACTGCCTAAAAAAATGACTAAAAAATGACTAGAATCGAACTGCCAACTAGCTAACTAAAATGAGGCCCTAAGCCTTCTTATTTATACAAATTGAGGACCCCAACAGTCCTTCTAAACTTTAGGGACTTGACTGCCAAAACTTGCAGTTAACAACAACTTTACTAGCCCTTGCTTGGCTGCCTTTGTGATAATCGATGTGGTGGCCCTTGAACTCGGAGTTGCTAGTGGAGAATTCGAGGTAAGGGTTCATAAATGAAGGGGACATCTTTCTACAAATCCGCTCCACAAATTTGGCTGCCAAGTGCTCATTTAAACCTTTGATTTTGTCTCCAAATTGACCAAAAAGACTGCATAAAGCCACATTAGACTTGTTGGCATAATGACTAACCCAATTCACTCTATTAGCATAAATATAATAAAAAAATTGCAATAAACTAATGAGAATGGTGGATTAAGTCGAATTAGGAGGCTGAATGAGCCCATATAATTACTCATTTATGGGGCTCATCATCACCCCCCTACTGAAAGTGTTGCTCATCCTCTGAGCAACTAATCTATCTCTTCATCTTTGATTGCTTTGATTGCCTCTCTCACATCCCAGGCTTCTGAGGTGATGTCCTTTTCTCGACCATGAAATCATGCTTTTCTCTCTACTTCTTCCCACTGCCTGTGCTCCCTTCTCTTGTAGTAGTTTTGTTAGTGCCTCAACCTCAGCCTGCAGCTTGTCCTCTCTCTGTTGTTCATCATATGTTTCCTTGTCTGCTAGAGGCTCTTCTTGCTGCTGCTGTTCTGCCAAAATGGAGGGCCTATCTTCGTTATGACTTCGCTGTAGCTGTAATTGTTGTTTCAGCAACTCATTCTCCTCCTGTAGTTTGGTCCTTTGACTGCTTTCCGCTTGCCTTACCATGGTCAATTCCTTTCTTGATTACTTGAGTTGTTCTTCCAGGTGACCTATGTCTGCCAAACCCTTGGACTTGGCAATCCTCATCCAAGTGTGAGTCCTCACCCTTTCTTGCTCCAGTGCAAAGAAAAGTGGCACTGCAAATTTCTGAGGAATTATCTTCCCAGCTTCTTAAAAGGTTGTAGTATGAGCCCAAGCTAGGCTGAGGGCTGGGTTCCAATATTTCCTCAGCCTTTTCTTCTTCCTGTGATGGTTTGGCTGCCTTTTCCTCCAATTTCTCGGTCTCTTTTAACTTAGCCAGAGTTTCCTGTAGAATTGTCTCAGCTTCCTGTAGAGCTATCTTTGAGTCCATCATCTGAATTCTCTCTCTCCAAGTGAAGGTTTTTGGCTTCCTCGTTCATAGGTGATGGTTGTCTTTGAAGGAGACTCCTCCTTTTGTTTAGCTGTGGTGTCCTCAATGATAATTGGCTCCTTTGACTGTGGTTGGGGTCTTCCCACTTTGTTCTGTGTGCTCCTCCTTGCTTTAAAGTACATGGAGATTTGCCTCTTTCGCTTCCCTTTTTGGTTTTGGAGGTGTGCTTAAGGTGGCAAGCATGACTGCTACCTCCTTGGCCAAAATCTCAGGTGATTTTTCCTCTTGCTGTTCTGTTTTCATGCTTCCTATAGAAAGTCCTACGTCAACTATTTTGGTCTGCTTGGAGGGATGTGTCTTTCCTTTTAGTTTCTGTGAGGTTGCCTTGGCTGTGCCCTCCTTTATTTGGACTTTTTCAGTCCTCTCTGCTCGACTCTGCAATCTTTTTTCCCTAGTTGTTTGTGCCGTTGTTCCTCCTACTATTTTAGGCTCAACAATCTGGCCCTTTCTCCCTTTTTCTTTCTGTCCTTTTTGTGCTTGACTGTCCTGTGTTCCTTCATCATTGGTTTTCTTTCCTGAACTTCAAGAAGGGATCTCTCAGGTGTTCAAATTTTAATTAGCACCAATTCCCTGGTTTTAAGACTGCTGTGACTCAGCTCTCAGCTATCTGGTTATGAAAGGAGGAGTTTTGCTTCTACAAACAGAGGATAGAGACCAAGTTTTCTTCTCAGGACACATTCAGATATGCAAATTTTAAAATGTTCATCCATAGACTAGCTCTCACAGCTGCATATGCCTTCCTTATAGGAGAATTTTAGAAATAGGAAACATGGAGAAGAATCTTGATGCAGAAAACTGGGACACTCAGTGCAATACACAGGCAAACATTTTATTTCCAATTCACAGGCAAATTTTTCACTGATTTTCCAATCTCATGCCATGTTGAATTCACCACTTTGCACAAACAAATCATGCACAAAGAACCTTCCTCGATCCTACCTCGTTTTGAGCTTGAAATTCGCTGAAAATCCCAGGTTTTCTTTCTGCACGGCTGTTTTCTACGTTTCCTGTAGAAGCATTCCTGTAGAACGAAACTGCGCTTCCTGTAGAGCCTGATAGGCGGGAGATTTAAAAAAAATGGTAGAAATTTCGAAAAATCAGGCAAGAATCTTGCAGAGGACCATTGGTTAGCTGATCTGGAAGTGGCGGACGCGTGCTTCAGTTGTGAATGTCGTGAAGATGCAGTGAACAAAGAGTGGTGAGAGTTTCAGTCGAGCACCGTTTAACTGCAGCGTGATTCATGTGGGAAGATGAGGTGGCCATGCAGGCTGTAGTGCTATTATGAACTGTATGTTCTCTTCTTGTTAATCACTTGACATCAGTTGCACTGGAGTTGAAACAACGAACACTACCTGTTTTTTTTAAATTTGACGTGAGTTGACTATACACGTATGCTGCATGATTTCCGGCTGAGCGCTAGAGAACTGGACAAGGCACTATTGGGTTAACTTTGCTAGCTTCCTGGCTTAATCCCACCATTTCATTTGTTTATGCACTTTCGAATCATATAGATGCAAATAGAGGAACTGGTTTAGACACATACCTGTAAGTTGACGTGCTGCTTGGTCATTTTTGCTGCTGCATGCTCATATTCCATTGTTGCATGCCTGGATCCTTTATGCTATAAGCTTTTCATTGTCTGATGTGTGGTTATTTTTCTTGTGCGGGTATCCTCTGGCCAGTTCTAAGCTGCAGAAGTCAGTTTCATCCTTCAGATTTGCACCTTCATGCTGCTATTGCTGAATTTTTGCAGGGCAGCAACTTGTTTTCTCCATAGCTCCCAAACGATAGATTATATTGACCTGAAACTTTCTAAGCATGCTTCTACCATTGTTATGCAACTCCCATAGCAAAATTGTGGTTAATGGATGCATGGATATTGAGAAAAACTGAAAATGGCTGAAGATTACAGTGGTCAATTTCTCGGAAACCATGCATCAGAATCAGCTGAAATTGCTTGGGTAGGTGACTATCACCCATATGCATCTCCCCATGAAACAGATTTTGAAATAGATGCATGGATATGGAGAAAATGCAAAAATGGCTGAAGGTGATGGAGGTTGATTTATCGGAAACCGTGCATCGGAATTGGCTGAAATTGCTTGGGCATGTTTCCATCATCCATATACAACTCCCCATGTAATAGTTCTGCAAATGGATGCACGGTTTTCAGGTTAGGGAAAAAACAAATTTCAAGACTATGTATTTTTGCTTCCAAGCATTCTGCAGTTTTTTGCATGGTAAGAAAAATGAGCTTGGGCTATAATGTAGACTTGGAATTGATGGGACAGAGGTTTGAGGATTGTAGGAGGACTTATGAACCCTTTAGGAAGCTATCATGTTCGCCAAACTACCTTTTTGAAATCCATTTCTAGCTTTCTTTAATTTCTACAGGAACTTCCTATAGAACACACAATTTTTAGAAAAGAAGCACAATGAGATGGAAAAAATAATGGAGAAGGGTGAGGGATGGAAACATGGATGTGTGCAGACCTCATGGACATATTCCCAGCCTTCGGGTCCCCTTAGGAGATCGATTTTGTCATGTTTGTAGGCTTCCTGTAGAAGACACAGTACTTCCTCTAGAAGACACAGAACTTCCACTGCTTTGTTTTGAGCGATCCTTCTAACCTGCAATGTCCTTGCTACAACCTGCAATTATTCAATGGAAATTAAGTTTATTTTTATTTTTCTCTTTTCTTCTTTCTTTTTCTCTTTTTTTTTTGAAAACAATTAGGGCGCCTCATGGAGGTTTTCACCCTAATTGCCTGCCCTGGGCGCCTCCAAGGGAGGTTTTTACCCAAGGATCTTATTCTTTTTTCTTTTCTCTTTTTTCCAACCCATTGACCGCCTCATGATGGTTTTCAATCAATGAGCCAATCTAAGGTGCCTCCGAGGAGGTTTTCACCTTAGATTTTTTTCTCTTATTTTCAATTTTTCTTTTTACCCTACCCTACTTGAAAACAAAATCATTTTCAAGTATAAGAATTCTTCCAATGGAGCCATGTGCACATCAAGGTTAGAGACAAAATGATGTGGAGGCTTGAAATGTATGCTTTGACAGCTATCCGGATTTTAGAGACCAAATGATTTGACTTTGAGGGGATCAAACATAGCTGAGGAAGAGAGTACTGTTGCAACTTAGTGACTGTTTGGAACCATATCTCAATATAGCTCTGATATCCTTGGTCCTTTTGCTGATCTGGATCATTCTTCATGTCACCTTCTACCATGACCTTCTCATCTTCTTCTTTTTGCTGATTTTTCTCTTGAGTACATGGAGGATTTGATGGTAACCATGAGGGAACTCTCTCGATCTCTGATTTTGATGTCTTCTCTTCATCAAGTGCAGCCCATGGTTCTTTGCTCTTCTCTTTTGAATCTTCTTTTGCTGGATGTGGTCCTTCAATGCTGTCAATATAATCTCTTTCTTGTAATACTCTTCCTGAGCTATGGTGAATATCATTGAGCTTAAGAAGAGTTGTTTGGACATGTTGTGCCTCAGTGTTGTAATTTGGTTGAGCTACTCCAATGTGTGGGTTTGAAAATGGTGGTACGGGTAGTTGAGTGGGGGTGTATATTTGAGATGGATGTGGATGGGGTTGTGATTGGGCAAGAATTTGGGGTTGCCTTGGTGGAGCAGGAGGCGATGGTTGCGGTTGAGCAGTGGTGGAGGAAAAGGAGCGGGAGGAGTGTTGTACTGGGGCCACCACCCTTGATGAGGTGCATTCCACTGAGCCTGTGGCTGCGCGTAGGGGTGAAATGGATGAGCAACTGGTTGAGCATAATATGGATATGGATCCGACCAAGGAGGGGGTGTGGACCAGGAAGGATGAGCAGGGGGACCCCAAGAAGGCATGGAAGTGTCTTCATAGGGGTCGTAATAGGTCTGGGATGCCCCTTGCATTCCTTACTGGTAAGGTATGGGTCCATGTGACCTCCTTTGGTTCATGAAGTAGAGTGGTTCAGTGACTCCTTTGACCCTTTGATATGTAGCTTTAAGTCCAGGCAAGGAAGGGCACTGATTCGTAGGATGGTCCTCTTCACAGACAAAACACACTTCTATGGAGTGCAATGGACATTTGTTCCTAGGATGCTTTCTAGTGCACCTGGGAAAAAAGATGGCCAAAGCCCTCTTGGCTTCCTCTTGCTTCCTTTGGATCCGTAGGGTATCCAATTGTATGGCAAGAAACTGCCTCATATCACTCTTCAAATCTTCCAGCATATTTTCACATTCATCTTTTCCAACATAAAGGGATGAGTTGGAAGAAAAGGTACTGCTCCCAACATTTCTATTTTCAGCCATTTTCTCCAGAGGAATGTTTTCTTCTTCTTCTTCAGGTTCTTCAAATATGTCTTGCTATCCACCTAAGGGTTCTTTAATCATAGCCATCGAAGAAGAGAGAAGGTTGGCTATGTGAAGCAGTAGGGGTGTTGTGCAATAATTTTTCTAAATTATATCTACTCCTACAAGGCATGAAAGGAAATCTTTTTGGTTGATTTTTGCTTTTTTTCTGCTTGTACCTACAAAACTAAAATAGATTGAACTGCAACTAACTATCTTGCTGAAATGAAAATGTGGAATTGAGATGAAAACAAAAAAGGACTAATTTATTTTGTTTAAATGAAATTGCGGAATTGAAATGCTAATCTACGCTTGCAAAATTGAAATTGCGGAATTGAAATGCTAATGTATGAAAGCAGGAAATATCTAATCTACGCTTGCTGAAATGAAATGAAAGCAGGAAATGTCTAATCTACTTTTGCGGAAATGAAATTGCAGAATGGAAATGAAATAACTACTCTACTCTTGCTGAAACAAACTACTAGGCAGAAGGTTGTAGTAGAAAATAGAAGAATAGCAGCAATCACCAATACTTTGACACTTCCCCGGCAACGGCGCCAAAAAGATGGTGGGCTCTAGTATTGCAGCAATAATGCTACAACTCCTGGGACTCCCTTCTTTTCTTTTATGAACCCGGTAGTTCGTAACAAACTTGGAAGCGACGGTGCTGTATGCATAAGTACTAGCTCTTGCCGCAGCTGTCACTTGGTTAGCTGGCACAAGTCCGCTAGGAGCTTAAGCCAAATCCTATGAGCACTTAGAAGAAGCTTTTTAATTGATGGATGAAAGCTAACTCAAAGGAGGCTAATCTACTTGCAGAAAGAAATTGAAAAGCTGAAAGGAAATGCAAACCCTAGCAAACCCTAATTTTACCAGCTAGCCCTATTGATGCAAGAAAGAGGATGAAAGCTACTGAAAGAGATGCCATTGACTTCTAGGAAGGTAAAATGCATGTGTCTAAGCTACTTCTACAGCAAAATCTGAAAAAAAAAACATCTTTTTGTATTTTTGAGTAAGTTGTCAGAATTATCATGCATGTGCTTTAACTGTTTTTGACTGTGCAGAGGTGGATTGGAGAAAGGAAATGCTTGCAAGAGGTTGGGAAGGTTAGAAAAGGGCCTAAGGGGTCCCTAGCACCCTTCCAGAGAGTTTCACAGTGATTGGATCTCAAGAAACCGCTTTCGTGAGCTTCTACAGGAAGTCTGCAGGGGTTCTACGGGATGTTCTGTAATTTCTGCAGGATGTTCCGAAAAGAGGATTTTGGAGGGTTGATGGAGGAGAAATGGTGGGAAAGTGTAAATGGAGGTTGGATAAGGATGTTAAGGGGTCTAGGACCTAGTGAATTAGGCTAAGGATCGATTGGATTTGTTCAAGGATGGAGGGAGAAATGATGCACAAGAATGTAGAAACTAGGGCAAAGTGAGAAAACGTGGCAAATGAGAGGCAAGAATTTGAGTTAGAGGACGAAGCAGGTTGCATGGATGGGGTAAGGATAGATGAGGAGGTATCACAGGTAATCTGCACGTTATTTCCCAAAACTGATCAACAAAGGCTATGCAAACCAAAGATATAACCACTTTAACCTAATTTGACCTAGAAACCATAAGCATGACACACAACAGTTTATTAGCAGCAAATCACGTAAATCAACTATGGAAACCAAACAAGAATGGATTTGAGCATGTAATCGCAACTGGTATCAACTTCTGCAAATGAGAATCTAACGCTAATAATTGCATGATGAAGCAAAGACAGTGTTTTTGGTGGCAACGAGGACACCTTGGTCCCAGCTCATGGTCCCACTGAGGGAGAGGTGAGATCAGAGGTGCTTGATAACCTTTTTCTGAAGATCTTCTCTGTTATTAATCTATCAAATCAATCTAAACATGAAAATCCTTTTTAATCATCAAAAGCAACCTAAATAACAAAACAAGATTAAATCTAAATAACAGATTTTATTCTAAGAATGCAGCAAAAACACATAAAGGTAAACAAAGGAGGTACTGGGCACTTGGGTTGGGCCCAACCCCAAGAGCTACAGCCTCCTGAGAAAGATTAGAGCTGGTGCAAAGTTGTATTCATCTTTATTGCTCAATAAATAATAGTCACATCAAAAATTGTCTACAAGAAAAAGCTTGAAAATGTGCTAAAATGCAGAGCTAACCTACTGCCTAAAAAAAATGACTAAAAAATGACTAAAATCGAATTTCCAACTAGCTAACTGAAATGAGGCCCTAAGCCTTCTTATTTATACAAATTGAGGACCCCAACAGTCCTCCTAAAATTTAGGGACTCGGCTGCCAAAACTTGCAGTTAACAACAACTTTACTAGCCCTTGCTTGGCTGCCCTTGTGATAATCAATGTGGTGGCCCTTGAACTCCGAGTTGCTGGTGGAGAATTTGAGGTAAGGGCTCATAAATGAAGGGGACACCTTCCTACAAATCCTCTCCACGAATTTGGTTGCCAAGTGCTCATTTAAACCTTTGATTTTGTCTCCAAATTGACCAAAAACACTGCATAAAGCACACATTAGACTTGTTGGCATAATGACTAACCCAATTCACTGTATTAGCATAAATATAATAAAAAACATGCAATAAACTAATGAGAATGGTGGATTAATTCGAAATAGGAGGTTGAATGAGCCGATATAATTGCTCATTTCTGGGGCTCATCAATCGTGAATCGTCGATAACGTTAAGTCTGTGCCCCAAGGCCTCGACGATAGGCAATATGCAGGATATACTGTGAAACTGCGGGAATGTGGGGTGTGGGACTGTGGGATGCCTAATATGCAGGAGTATGAGATTTACTGTATTCCACCACGTGGAGGAGAGAGAAGGGGGTGGCCCAGATTTTGGTTTTCATGGAATCCCTTTGTTAAATAAAATCGGCCTTCCCTGACAACTTTATATTATATCGGTGAATCACAACCTCACAGGTTTTCTTGAGTGGCATCCCTCTGCTTCACCGATTTGCTGATGACCGGTAGTTCGAGATTCACTGTGCCCGAGCCTGATTTTTGATTTGCCTTTGTCCTTTGGGCTTTTCTCTTTGTTTTCTATTTTCTCAAGGGGTAGTTTAAAATTCCTCTATGTCTTGATCTAGAAGTCCATTCTTGGACTTCCATACACTATTGGAAATCTATTTCCGAGCACTATGCAATGGGGAGGGTCTAATTTAGCTCTAAGATCTACTATGGCCTGGGAAGGTGACTTCAAATTTCACTAATCTTGGGCAACCTTGACCAACTAAAACCCATAAATCAGTGAGTGAAAACATTGGCTTCAATTGGGGACAATGCCTTGCTGGAAAGGTGCTAAGAACCCGTAGACTAGTAGCTTTCCTTCCATTTGGCATGGAGTCATTCTTAAACAAAATATAAGTCTATGAAAATGGAAATTTTCCATCATAAAATGAAAAATTCAAGTAAAGATTACAATACATGCACACCAATATTTAGTATAAAACATATACCTCTAATTTTGAAAATAAATTTGAGGAACTGACCATTTACTGGAAGTTCCAGTAATTCATCATCTAGGTTTTCAAGCAGGTAAGTGTTCTTTCCCCTATCTTCTGCAATATTGAAGGGGCTGAACCATAACAGATAAAATTTCCCATGTTTTCCTTTGTCTTCCTGTCGGACATCCCACCTGAGAAATAAATCTCATGGCTGAAGGGGTCATTCCTTTCTCCTCTTGTCAATCAAAGATTTCATTTTCTACTGGTAATTGGATAGCTTGGTCCCAATATGTTCTTTGTTTTCATGAAGCTCGACCAGTTGATTTATCCTTCTATTTAGGGTATTTGGCTCTTCCTCTACTTCTTGTAGTAATATCACCACTGACATTGCTAATTGGATCGGAAAGATTGCAATCTTACCGTATACTAGCTCAAAAGGTGATTTCGTCGTGGATCATTCAATTGGGAGTCCCAGTTTCACTGATTTTCAGCGATGATCTTTTTAGCACCCTCAACCAAGCCATTACCTTGAGTATAATAGGTATTAGAGTGCCCAATGATGATATTGAACTTATGGCAGAAGCTGGTGAACTTGGCATATTTCAAGACCTAGGAATTATGAGTGATAATTTTGGAGGGACACCCAAAACGATACAATATGTTCTCCTCCATGAATTTGATTACCACTGCAACTATAGAATTTCTGGCTGGGATGGCCTCTATGCACTTGGTGAAATATTTAGTGGCTGTCAGTATCCGCTTGTGTTGGCCACTAGATGGTGGTTTTATTTCTCCAATGAAGTCCCCACTGTCTAAAAGGTTCCTCCACATGTACTTGGATTAGGGGGAGGGGAGAAAAATTTTGCATCTCAGCAAATATTTGGCACTTCTAGCACGACGTGACCTAGGAATGAAAATTCCCAAATAGTGAAGGCTAACAGAATCCTTCCTTAAGAATTTTATGTGCCATGGTATTCTAGCTGAAGTGTCCTCCACAGACTCCTCCATGAAAATATTCTATCACCTTATGGGTTTCGCCCTCCACCATACATAATAGCAATACCCTTGTCAGGTCCTTCCAGTAGAGCAGACCATTGGATATGATATATTTTTGCACTTGTAACCTTAGGGCTCAGTATTTGGAATTGTCTACCCCCAACGAGCAACTCAGGAATAAGAGATAATGAACAATGTTCTTATACCATGGGATCCGTCATATTTGGCATAGATTTTCTGCTCTGATGTTCTAATCCCTCTCTGATGATCCTCGGGTATGCCCTCCTCTGTGATTAGGTTTATCCCAAGAGCTTGGGAGTTGGATTCAGATAAAATCTTGGCCAACCCTTGGCCTTTGATGAGCTTGGTAGGATTTATTTCTAGCACATATTCTTGTATTTTAGCTATCCACCTACCCCTCTTTCCTTCGCTGTCTCCGTGCACCAAGATGTCCTTAACTGTTATTGTTGGGACAAACACTGTGATTTCCTATTGCAGCACATACATACAAAATGCTTTCAGAGCCTTAACCAATGTGTAGGCTTGTTTCTCCAATATATTATATTTCAGCTCAACATCCCTTAGGACTTGAATGAAAAAGGCAATGGGCTACTCATAGCCTTGTTTGTTTTTTTTTAGCAGTAAAACAACGATAATATGTGGAGAGACAAAACAAAATATGAAAAAAGGTACTGAATAGTTGAGGTTGTATAGTACTGAGGCCTCTGCCAAATCTTCTTTGACTTTGATGAAAGAATCTCTGGGGGCAGAGCTCCACCTGACTTAATTTTCTTTATTGAGCACGTTTGTAATACCATTGACAATTTCTGCGTAACTGAGTATGAACCTCCTCAAGAAATTTATTCTCCTCAGAAAGGCTTCAACTTCTTTCTTATTTCTGGGCAGGAGAATAAGGCTGATGGCTTTGACTTGTTCAAGATTGATCTTTACTCCTTCCTGTGCTACTATGTGTCCAAGTATCTTCTACTCACTTAGGGTGAACTGGGATTTCTTAGGATTCAAAGAGAGACCATGCCTCCTGCATTTTTCAAAAGTGAGTTTTAAATGGCAGATGTGCTCTTCATCAGTCTTAGAAAAGATCGTGATGTCGTCCAGGTAGACCACCACAAATTTGTCCCACTCTCCAGTGGGACCAGTCCATGAGGGATGGTATTCACTTTCAATTGCAAAATTTTGCACCCAACCACTGTGTCTCTCCATGAAGTGGCTTCTTGATCTTCTTCTTCTTCTTCTTGATCGATGGTGGAGTGGGAAAACTCCCCAACGAATTCTATGAATCTTTTTATCTACTCGTCATCCTCGAATATATGCCAGTGCTTGACATTATCAGGTATTGAAGGTCTGTACCTGATTTCTACCTCATATCTGACGAGCGGATTTTGCGGGGGCCTGAAAGTGTTTGCAACTAAAACAAGGGAGTCTGCCATTCTGTTTCCTTCCCTGGGAAAAAATTGGATATTGAAAGTCAGTTAGAAATGATCAATTAGGTCCCATACTTTATTTCGCTACGTCCTCAGTTTGGGGTGTTTGGCTTGACATTGGTCTCGGATTTGCCTTACGACTAGCTCAAAGTCTCCATAGACCGACAAGCATTCAATGTTCATATTTCTTACCATTTATAACCCAAGGAGTAATGCTTCATACATCACCACATTGTTGGTAGCCTCAAACTCGAGCTTGATTGAGAGGGGTATCATGTTGCCTTCCAAAGATACCAAAAATATTCCAGCTCCATTTCCCTCTTTTGAGTTTGCTCCGTCGAAGTACAATTTCCATACTTTGTTTTCTTTCAAGTGCTAGTATTTCAACTGCCTTGTCAAGTGTACTGATGCTTATCCTAAGACGTTCCCATCTTCTTCTAAGAATAGGCAGGAGAGGACACTTTCTTTCCCATGCAATGGGGAATTTGCTAAGCCTTTAGCTAGGGTCACAATCTTTATAAACCTAGATTCTCTGTGCAACCTCTTTGCTCACCTCCAAAAGTGGGAATTGTGGCATAAGTTAGATCGAGCTTGATAGATCCCCCCACCTTGGAACCCCAAGATCTAGATAAGAGCATTCCGAACTGAGGAGGAATGTCTTCCACCACTATGTCATCACCACACTCTTCACCGGGATTTGAGCTATGTTCACGACCAGGTCCTTTATCATCCCTAAGCACTTGACTCTCTTGGAGTAGAAGAAGTACAAGTCCTTGTATGATTTGGTGATATCCAAGACAAAATGTTCCATTACCGCTAGTGGCATGACGTTGTGTGAGGCTCCAGAGTCCAATGTACAATTGTGTAATAAAATATCATCGATCACCAAAGTCACATGGAAAGGTGCGGTAGAAGGATCGGGTTCTTCTACATGCAACCCAAAAACAACCATTGGCATCTCCTCTTGGAGATTTAAACTATCATAGGTTGGTGCTGAGAAAGAGGGATGCATGAATTGAGAGACTTTAGCTTTACAAGTAGGCTACTTTAGAAGCTTGATCAGAGGGACAAGAATATTTAACTTTTCAAGCTCCTTCTGGAGATTGAATGTAGGTTGGGTTCTATACCTCCTGGTTATGTTCCTTCTTCATTTCCACTGGCAGGTTTTAGCGGAGCAGGTGCCTCCTTGTCAATGTGTCCCTCTACACTATTTCTTTCCTTATTTGCAAAGACTTTCATCTTGGAAGGGTTAGGATTTAGCTTTCCTTTCCCTTTGTCTAGTACTAGAGGAATAACTTGGGGAGCAATTTCCTCCTGTTGCTCTGGTTCTCTTGACCACTTATTTGAAGATCTTAGATTAAATTTACGTTGTGGTTGTGCTTGCATGAAATCTGCAAACTATTTGCAATAATAATCTATATCTTCCTCATCTGCCACTTCTCCATCATAACTGACCTCCTGGTGAACCATATTCTCCTGTTCTTCTTCAGGGAAATTAGAATATAAGTTTCCCTGCATATCCTGTGTATTCGAAAATTTCTCATCGGGACCATCTTCTAAGTATAAAGGATGAGGGATCTGGTCGAGCTACTCCTTTCTCTCCCTTGGAAGTATTTGCAATGGAGGTCTTCTATACTGCGGGTTGTAACCTTGATTATTGACTTGAGCATTCTATTTGGAGAGGCTCTTGTTCTCAATCTCAAGCTTTCCAACCTTCTATGATAAATTCCTGATGAGTTTTTCTAGTTCATCCATCTTTAGGTCTGGTGATTCTCTATCTCGACCGGAGGAACATGCCTCTTCTTTCCCTCTTTTGTTCTCAGTAGGTTCTTGCTTTCCTCTTGACTTTCCTGCTGAGGCGAAAATTGCCTCCACCTCAAGTGCGTCGATTTGGAGTTGATCTAGACTGAGAGACTTCATTTCCCTCAGAGTAAAGCGAAACTCATACTCAAATTCCCCCAAAAAGGCTACACGGGTAGCAGATGGAGGAGGCTTTATCTCAGCTAGTAGGTTATGCTATTGCTTGTTGAACCTCTTTATAAATTTTGAGATATCCTCTTTTGGCTTCTTCTTTATGGCGTTAAACTCTATGAGGAGGTACTGATGATTCCTCTTTTCACCCCATTTATGTGTAAACAAGTTTTCAAGTTCCTCCAAAGTGGTGATGGAGGCATTGGGTAGGGTTTTGAATCACTTTCTGGCCTCTCCATCAAGGGACTATACAAAAAGTCTCATGACTACATCCAGCTGTTCCACATTTAGGTTCTCAGCAAAATCACTGAAGGTTTCATTGTGATTTTGTGCCAGTTACCATCTTCCCCATTGAACCTAGGCAGATGCTTTAGGTAGTTCTGGGGCATTGCACTCAAAGGCTGAGGTAAATTAATAGGTGCATATTTATTTAACAAAAACGTAGAAGAGCCATCTGGATTAATGGAGGGCGATTGAGACTTGATTGAGGAACTTGGCCCAAAAGCATAATGGTAGGAGTCACAAGACTCGATGCAGGGTATGTTAGGGCCTTAGGAACAAATACTAAGTAGTGAGTAACAACGGGATGAGAGTTAGATGAGGAAGCTTCAAAGGCTGGTGAGATGGTAGCATAGAAAGGGAGAGTTTTCTCTCTCCAGAATTTCTTGAAAATCAACTTTTCTGGGTCAGATACAAATGGGGCATTTTACTGAGATGTATTTGAGTGAATATGAGGCCTTTTAAAATCTAGGGTGATAATTGATAGTGGGGGGTTGTGGAGTCACTAAGGTGATGTGAATGTAATCAAAACAAACTTCGCTCACCTACACAAAGAGTGCTCAATTTGTCGTATCCCAGGGGAAAAATCCTTCAATATGTTTCTCGACAATGACGCAAAAAGATGTTGTCACTCCCAGTGTTATGAAACCAGCTCAAGAAAAGATATAAAAGATAGATCAATGCCTTAGAATTCAGCCTCTTCGAGGGGGCAACCTCCTCTACATTACATAAATGAACAATTCTTCGATGATACAAATGAAAATACCTCTTGTCTATATATAGGAGTCTAAGGGGTCATAACATAATCAGAGCCTACATAAAAATAATAATGTAAGGGCACAATAATAACAATAGTGGGCTTCTATGGGGCACAATAGTAACAATATGCGCACAATAGGGGCACAACAATATTAATAAGGGGTACAACTACAATAGTAATGGGGTAATCACTAGTATTATGGGGACCCAACATGCCCCTC
>APFE031129326.1:74431-111134 GCA_000404065.3 Pinus taeda
CTTCCCTATGCCCTTTGAATTCTTTCAAAATAAATTTTCAAACCAAGCTTAAGCAAACATTTAAAAAATATACACACCTTTTTTCACTTTGTAGGAGATCGATATTGCCTCTGATGTATCTCTGTAATTTCAAATCATCCAGTTATGAACTTGCGACATGTGGTAGGCCTCTGTGTCCTCTTTCCAATGCCACAAGTCTGACCCCAATTGGATTCTCCAATGAAGAGTTATGCCAAATCTTCCACAGTGACCTGATTATAGACTAATTCAGTAGAGCGAACGTGTACGATGTTCCATGAGTCAATGTTTCGACCTCTGGCTCTGAAAACTATATAGAAGAAACTATAGTCCATCCTATTTCTGCACCTTTTTATGAAATTTCAATCTAATGCTCAGAGAAAACGTTATGATGATTTTCTCTAGGTCACCTATTTGGAATGTAATTCAGGAGTCTGCAAAAAGACCAACTTCCTTAGATCATATCTCCACAATTATATGCTCTGAAATTCGGACCCGAGATTTAGCGCGATGTCCTCTCAAATGAGTTTTGTTTTCAACTTCTAAAACATCACTGACAAAATTTTATAGAGAAAATGCCACGATGACCTGTTTGGAGTAGCGAAACCCTATAATCCAAAGCTATTATACCAAATGTTATGAAACCAGCTTAAGAAAAGGTAGAAAAGATAGATCAATGCCTTAGAATTCAGCGTCTTCAAGGGAGCAACCTCCTTTACATTACATAAATGAAAAAATCTTCGATGATACAAATGAAAAGGCCTCCTTTCTATATATAGGAGTCTAAGGGGTCATAACATAATCAGAGCCTACATAACAATAGTAATGTAAGGGCACAATAATAACAATAGTGGGCTTCTATGGGGCACAATAGTAACAATATGGGAACAATAGGGGCACAACAATATTAATAAGGGGTACAACTACAATAGTAATGGGGTAATCACTGGTATTATGGGGACCCAACACCCAGAGACAACCTCAGATTTCTTACAAGACTAGTGCCTCGGCACATCTAAATTTGGAGTGTCTCAAATGATTCATAGTAAAGGGAGACCTCACTTATATTCTATATGTATATATAATGGGTTGGTTCATTCACCTAAAGGAGTAATACATGAATCTATTGGTACTTCTTCCCATATACAAATCTCAGAAATATGTATGACACGATGGAGGCCGAGTAGTCCAAGGACTTACAATTTAGTATACTTTTGTAGAGCAATGATAGGGGATGAGGAGGAGTAGTAACTCATTATATGGAGCTTGCAACATCAAGAATTCTATGCGTAACACATAGAGCTTGCAACCTTAAGAATTCCTATACTTACGCGAGCCAAAAGTAGATATAATCAGAATAAGAGAGGTTGTGTGCTATGATTCAAGAAGATAAACTGTTAAAGATATAATTTGAATAATCCACACAGAAATTAGCATTAATAATGTTGATACAAATGAATCTGTGAGGAACTTATAGGCACATGCATAACATATTGATATCAAAGAATCTGTGAGGAAGCCTTGAAATATTTATAACAATAGTAATTACATAATTAAGAGAAGAAGCATGAACAAATTGGGTTTTAATGGAGGGAGAACATATTGTGATACTTGGAGGGGGAATCACCACCATTTCTTTTCATATTCTGGAAAATCTGTATTGTAAATCCATACAAACTGAAAATAACATATAGAGTTTTATTCATAATTTTTGAACCTTTGTTAAGTCTTGCTTTCTCCTATTTATCTGGAGAGAGGAGAAAGCACATTCATTACAAAGAACTATCTCTAGTATAGACTAAGCTGTTGGGTCGACTAGCTATCTCAGTCATAAATGGCTTTGTGGCCCAAAAATATTACAAAACTAAATACCTCATGAAAGGAGGCATGTTACAGTACGATAAATAAAAAATATTTAGATAAAAAATACACAAGAAAACTCCTTTCCCATCATGTGATCATTGCTGCTGCAGGGGTTGTTTTACTTGTGGTATGGCTTCCTGCACTGCTTCATCAACCTCTGTCATTTCTGCCTTTGCTTCATTCAGCACCGACTTTTGGATTCGTGTCACAGTAGGCTTCTTCTAGATCAACCTATCCTATGATTTGAATGCACCATCTATTTTTCTTAAAACCACAGATGCCGACCCATCATGCCCTTTAAATCCCAGTCCTGCACTATCGACGCCTTAATGTACTGGGTGAGTCTCTCTTGATGGCAATATGGGGGAACTTGCTCATTTTGGCATCCGACTATACAAAATGTTGCGAAACAGATGAAACCAAACCTCCCTTAGCCCTTTTCACTTAAGATCCCCATTTGTAAATTTCCCCATATGATCAGGGGCTATAACTAGGGGCTTAGCTCTTTGGGCACTAAGGCTTTCCACTACTATGTGGGGGGAATTTTCCTTTATAATACCAGAAACGCCTTTGATATACCTTTATACCGCATTGATTGATATCCTGGACGTAAAATATTTAAATACCATGCCATAATAACTTATCGCATTTGGTGGCCTTTTTCCTTATCGCAATCGCAATTGCAGGCTGGGAGGGATATCAGCGGAGAATGAACTTTCACTTTGTGCAATCGCCAATCCCGGGGTGACGTCATCACTACCATGTGTCACTCAGAAACAACCCCATAGGACCCCTGAAAATGCCGAAACAGAGTGCCACGTGTCCTCCGTACTACCACATAATTGATGATGTCAGTTGCCATGTTAGCCATTAGGACCAATCACATTGCACCATGTGGCCCCCAGGAAGAGAGAGAAAATGGCCCACTTGACCATGTTTTTGCATGGGTTTCCTTTGTAAAATGTTCTCGGCCTTCCCCGATAATTTTACACAATATCGCAGAATCTCACCCCGCAAGGTTTTGGAGCGGTAGCCCCTCTATTCCGCATATTACCGATAATGCGGGATTGTAGGATGCGGTATTGCAGGATTTCCCATCGCTGATATGCCATACCGCTATGTGGAGGAGAGAGAAGGTGGTCTCCAAGCATTGGTTTTTTTGTGAAATTCCTTTGTTAACGATCCTCGACCTCCCCCGATGATGTAACACTATATCACAAAATCAACGGTTCACCAATAGTTTAAGTTTAGAACCCCGCTGATTTGTCGATCACTGATATCGTGGGATGACAGGACTGCGATATTTCCGTTCGACACTGTGAAAAAATGATAGCCTTAAGTCTGTGCCCCAAGACCCCACCAATTGCTGATATGCAGGATATATTGTGAAGCTGCAGTATTGCGGGGTGCAGGATGCCTGATATGCAAGAGTACGAGATTTACCGTAATCCACCATGGTGGAGGAGAGAGAAGGGGGCACTCAACTTTAGTTTTTCATGGAATCTCTTTGTTAAATGAAATCGGCCTTCCCTAGAAACTTTACATTATATTGGTGAATCACAACCCCGCAGGTTTCTTGAGTTGCAACTCCTCTACTTCGCCGATTCACCGATGGCCGATAGTGTGAGATTTACTGTTTCCGAGCCCAATTTTCAATATTCCTTGGTCCTTTGGGCTTTTTTCTTTGTTTTCTAGATTCTCAAGGGGCAATTTAAAGTTGCTCTATATCCTGATCTAGAGTTCCATTCTTGGACTTCCATATACCATTGGAAATCTCTTTCTGAGCACTATGCAATGGGGAGGTCTAATTTAGCTCTGAGATCTTCCATGGTCTGGGAAGATGACTTCAAATTTCACTTCTCTTGGGCAACCTTGACCAACTGAAACCCAAAAGGCAGTGAGTGACAATAGGTAACATGGCCAATATTCCTGAGTAGTTTTGTGATTTTAGTGTCCAAATTGGAGATCTAGATAATTACTTTATTGGATAGGAAAAATTTCCCAGGTTTCCCCTTTATAGCTTTACCCTCTCAACATTGTGATTCATTTTGGTTTTCCCCCTTCTTAAGATTTAGCAACATATTAATATAATGAATATTTTAAATTTTCAAGTATTTGACCTATTTACATTTACTTACCTCTACAAGAATCATTAACATAGTTAAATACGATAACAATGAGGGATTAATAACTAGGATGTTAGAATCTACTCCCCCTTAAAGGAAAATGGTCCTCAATTTTCACATCATTTCAGTGTCATTCTTGGCAACCTTATACCATTTCAGGTGACTTTTTAGCAACACACCATTCCATATTTTTTTTTCATTGCAATAGTATGTGCACTGCTTCTTTCTAACTCCACTAGCATCATTGCTCTTGGATATCAATCTTCATGTTCTTTACCTTTTCCACTGCTTCAACAACAAAAATTGTATTCACTATTTAGATACTTCCATACTTATAGTATTCCAATAAATGTGTAGATTATAAAACCAACAAAACATATGTGCTATGACCATTTCCATTTATACTCATTAAATATTTTCCATGGAAAATCTCAATTTCCATAAATCAACATGCATTTCAAAAAATGAACCTACAACTTAATACTTATTTGTGTGGTTTCCATTTGTGTCATGGGATTCCACACGTAACCATTTTAGCTAATTTCTTGCTTAGATACACCAATATGTACTTATGGTCCCAATTAGCATGTGACATATTTTTTTTTTTTAAATTCATTCAAGTCTCCTCTTCCTTGTGGTCACTCATCCATCCAAGTCTAGGTAATGCCCTACTATGCTATATAGCCCCTCATGCAATCCACCTTGGCAAGGATTTATTGCATAGGAATATTAAAGGGTCTCAAATAATCTTATAGCCAAGGTGTCTCTCTTACATTCTCTATAATAGCACCAAAAAATCACATGTCATTACTCATGATGACTAAGACATTCCATAGGGTCTAATTTCACAATGGTTACCTTATTCCTAGGCATTCAACTTTGCAACTGTCATATATCCTCCTTGGAGACATATCATCTAGCTTGGATTGGATGCATATAGTTCCTATGAGATTAATCATAAAAATTGTTTCATATAGAAGCTAGGTCTTATTACCCATGAAAATGGGTAACCCCCTAGGAGAAAGAAAATTCTCCTATTTTGGACAACCATCTACCTAGAAACCCTACGCATTTGCTTGATTATGATGATATGCCAACAACTCCACCATCTTCACCAATCAGTACACATCTCACCATTGAACATATTCTTAGATTAAGGTTGGTTACGACATGATAGTACTTGGTCATTTTACAATTGGGTGCTTTTACTTAATGTTTTCAGAATTTAGTATGGATAAAGGGGTGATCTGGATGATTGACTGATCTTGATTGTAAAATTATTCTCTCACCATACCAGGGGGGTTAATCTTTATCCCGAGTCTAGTGGGACCTGCCCTAAGGCCTTAGGGTTATAGGATGGGTACTACTTGGAAGACCTAGATTGAGATAGCATGTTCATTCTCACTTTACCATACTTGAAATTTTCCATATGATATTTTATTATCCCTTTATACCATCTCCATTCTTCAAGATTAATTCTCATTGGTTCATTGGGAATTTTCACTCTCCTATTCACATCCTTGAGTAGGGATGTAAAACATTTCCCTAGAGGTTGTTGCAGTTAAAAGAATGGAAAAACATAGTATGGCCAAAATTAAAGAAAAAAATTTTAAAATGTAAAATATGGGCAAGAGATAAGTAACACATGGGAAAAATCCTAGCATGAGCTCAACCCTCCTCATTAGCCATCACCCAGTTCTTGAGCACTTGATGATCCATATTATCAAAAGGAATCCTTGCATGCCCCAACTGTATGAGTGATAAATTTCCTCATCTTAAAAGGAAAATTAAATGCTATATCATAAAAAGAAAACTTTTATCCTTGAGCTATCCACCAAAATACAAAGTATTATAGAAAAAAGTAAAATGTGTACTAGAGGGTTGGAAAAAGCAGGTCAAGCCAGGTAAATCATGTATCTATGATTTATCTTCCATTACATCTAGATACTTAGGACGTGGACTACCATTAGCTGGTCCCCTGGCCATGTCACTTTTCTATGAAGTATTCCCCTCCATTCACTTAATTACACCAACAACTATTGATTGAAGGGTTCACTTTCGAAGTGCCACCTCCCCTTGGGGGCTAGAATTACCTAGTAGGGTTGACTACTTAGCCACCCCTATAAAGATAGGGAACACCATTCAATACTTTTTTCAGTTAGAGATTTGAAGGTGATCCTAGTTTGAAGTATTAGTATTCCCTTAACACTGAATTATGGACCACTTAGATGCCTTTATGATTTTAATCTCTAATGAATGGTTGCTTTCACTTTCGTTTGAGTTGGTTTTTCCAAGTAGTTCAAAGAAACAAATACCTTAATGGAACCCAACTCCACATGATGCCTAGGCCATATACTCCATTCTAGAGAGCATGATGAATAAATAGATGCAACATTTCCCACTTTTGGTAGAACATTGCAGCTTTTGATGACTTGAGAAGTCGATATACATCCTAGAGCACCCTAAGAGCCAAACTGTTGGGATTCTCTTGCTTAGCATGGAGGATTATTGATGATGTACCAGTGGACCCAAAATTTCCACAATATAGCCTTGACACTACTTGATGGGTATGCCATGATCTAGGTTGTAGATGAGGATGGTCATCCTCAGTACGATTGAGGAGGGCTTGTCAGACTTGATGGAGCCCTAACAATGGGGAGAGGAGGCACCACGTTTCTCACATGGAACCCATGGAGATGATGTGTGGTACACACAACCTAATTTTGGACCCTTGGAGATACTTTGATGGATGATTTTAGGAATTTCCTCAGGTGGAGGATGATCATGATGATTTGGGACATTTTCATCCTTGACTTTGCCTTGATGGAACATTGGAGCTCTAGGTATAATTCAACTATGGCTTGGACGTTGAGCTTATTTGAGGTCGTTTCACCTTCTTGATCCTTAAAAAATCAAAATATAGCAATTTTCATCGTTTAAATTGCTTCCCTGTGGTTGGTGTCATCAATCCTATGCAATTATAGGGCTTCTATAACCCTAATTATACATTTAAGCTTCAACTTAGGGTCTTTAGAAGGTTTTTCATTTTATTTGTTGATCATATATTGTAAACAAACATTTTCCCTTTCACTTGTATGCCTAGATGTGCCATTATTGAGCCACATATTGAAAACCCTGGGCTACAACCTTGGACTCATAGGCCTCTTCATAGTACACTACTCCTTATCACAAAGAATTGAGCCTTGTTCCTAGTTTGAAGTACCTTGATTAATCCTATCAATATGTCACCTTAATCCTAATAACCTATAATACCTTTAGGTGACCTATACTGGGAAGCCTCCTGTGTGGTGAAATTATAATAGAGAGTAGGTGGTGGAGTGTTAAGATTAAAATGACATCCACCTCATTGTTGTTTCCTAATCTAACTTTTTCCTTGTAAGGCCTATCAAAAGACCTACTAGATTTTGAGGCGAAATTTCAGGTGTCGCCGTCGGGAGGAGTTGAGTCAACCTCCTCGTAATATGAAGTCTTAGATTCATTTATTGGATTACGATTTTCCCATTTATAAATGTAATTCTACTCATCCAGTGACTTTATTGTAATAACAGAGGCCTAGTACTTCATTGATATTTAAATGTTTCCATGCTTGTAGGATGAAGCAAGCATATTTCAAGGCATTTTGAATGCACTCCAGTGACTCCATATTTGAGTATTATGAAATTTGTTTGTGAAAAGAAATGGCTCACTAGGAGTTGCATAATAAGTATTGGTTCCTAGATATTTAAGATGTCCTAGGATATCCAAAGCACCTCTACCCAGATTGTTATCAAAATTATCCCAAATTGAATGGAAATTCATGTTTATATATCAATCACATGATCAATGTCATGAAATATGCAGTAGAAAATAATGTGCTTTATTAAGATGCATTGGTAACACTGTATGTGGAATCTTTTGAAAAAATCAAAGAGAATGGCTTAAATATTTTTGCAACTGGAAAATGCTATATTCTATAAAAAGATTTATTGAATTTTTTCTCAATATTTGGGGATCAAGATCTCAAATCTATGAAGACAACCTTCAAGACATAATCACGATCCTTGAGAAATAATATTTCATAAATATTTTTGAAGGTGATAAAAGGGGGTCAAAAAATTAAGATTACCATAAACACAAGGAATATAATGCTTAGGGAAAGGGATCTCATGTTGTTATGCAACCATCTCACAAATTGATAGATCAACGACTTAAAAAGTATCCTCTTAGAGGGGTAAGCCTCCTTTACATTACATAAATGAACAATACTTGGATGATACAAATGACAATACCTCCTTTGTGTATATAGGAGTCTAAGGGGTCAAAATATAATTAGAGCCTACATACAAATAATAATGTAAGGGCACAACAATATAAATATTGGGCTTCTATGGGGCAAAATGATCACAATATGGGGGCTACATGGGCAAAAATAACAATAAGGGGGCTACACTAACAATAAAAATAAGGTGGTTACACTAGTATTATAGGGACCTAACATGCCCCTCTCCTTCAAAAGATTGTTGTCCTCAACACTTGAGTAGTTATGGATGCTTCTGTATAAAATTTTCATCCTTCCATGTGTAATCTTCAAAGAGAAAGTTCTTGAACTTAATGAGATACTTTGAAATTGATCAATTCCGTAGCTGTCGGGTTATCATTTTCGTGACTGATTCAGGCTCAAATATGAATTTTCCTTCTTTTTCAAGTTCTGGCAACACTGTTTGAACTAGAAGCTTGTCATTAATAACCTTCTTTAAGCATGAAACATGGAAAACTGGGTGTACTCGAGAATATGTAGGCAAATCCAATTTTTATGCCATAGTATCAATCTTTTGCAACACCTTGTAAGGACCACAATACTTGGGTGATAATTTACTATCCTTCTTAGCTTGCTTGAGGGGCATTTTCTTGATGGTTGTAGCTGTAAAAATACTGAGTCACCTACCTCAAAACTTCTTTCACTATGATGATGATCTACCTATTGTTTCATTCGATTATGTGCCAAAGTGAGGTTATCCTTTAAGAGTCGGAGAACTTATTTTTGATGTTCGATGTTATCTTCCACTGATAGAACCTTAGGCTTTTCTCTTAAAGATGATGTGATGGATGGTGGATGATATCCGTAAAGTGCCATAAATGGGGTCATTTTTCTTGCAGTATGGAAGGAAGTCTTATACCACCATTCAAATAGAGGTAACCACTTGACTCATTGTGTTTCTTTATCATATATAAAGCAACGGGGATATCCTTCCAAACATTTTTTTACTATCTCAGTTTGACCATCAAATTAAGGATGATAAGATGAGCTATGAGCTAATTGAGTACCAAGACAAGAAAATATTTCTGTCCAAAAATTTCCAGTGAAAATGGGATCTCTATCACTTACAATAATCTTTGGGTTTCCATGAAGATTTTGAATTGTTTCCATAAATGCAATAGCAACTATATTGGCTTTAAAAGGATGAGATAGTGCACAAAAGTGTGCATACTTCGTAATTCTCTAAATTACCACCACGATGACACTATTTCCTCTAGATTTGGATAAACCTGTGATAAAAGGGATTGGGACCTCTTCCCAACATTGACTTGGAATGGTTAAGGGTTTTTAATAGACCCGGGGTCTTAATTGTCTTAACTTTATTTTGTTGGCAAACCAAACATTCTGCCACAAACTTCTGAATCCAGATTTAAGGCCATCCCAAAAAATTCCCTTTTGACCTTGTGGTAATTTTAAAAAAATCTTGAGCGCCCTACTAAGGGAGAGGTGTGCAATCATCAAAGGAATATTTTGTTTGAGTTGGGAATTCTTACAAAGATATAAGTGATATTTTCACCATAATGAATCATTTTTCCAGCTAAATGTATCAGATGTGCTGGGATCTTGCTGTAAATTTTGATTGAGTGTCCACACCTCTTCATCATTCTTCCATTCATCCCTTGCTTCTGTTAACCAATCAGGTTGGATAATACAAATGGCACAAAGAAATGCTTCCACATCTTCATCCTTTCTTGAGAGTGCATATGCAATAACATTTTTCTTTCCCTTTTTGTAGATGATTTCAAAGTCATAACCCAACATCTTTGTGACCCATTTTTCTTGTTCTTCTAGAGATAATCTTTGTTCCAAAAATTATTTAAGATTATCATGATATGTTTTTACCTTCAAGTGTCTTCCCATTATGTAAGGTTGCCATTGCTTTAGTGCATGTAGCATTTCCAACATTTCCTTCTCATAAATAGGTTTGTGTAAATAATTTCCTTTGAAGGGATGACTTTCAAAACAAAAGGGTCTTCCTTCTAGCATTAAAAAAACAACCTTCGGCCCCTTCAGTCCTTACACCGACACTTTGGTCTTCGAACTTTGGGCTTTGATCTTTTTTTTTTTTTTTTTTTTTTTTTTTTTTTTTTTAACGCCGAACGAGAGGTATGTATTTCTTTTCTTGAGGCATCACATTCCACAATAAATGTTTTTGTGAATTCTGGTGTAGCTAAGACCGATGCTTGGCACATTGCCTCTTTAAGATTTTCAAAGGCCTTATTTGTTTATGGAGCTCAATAAAGTGCATATTGATTACATAATGATGTTAGAGGTGTCGCTATTCTCCCATAATTCTTCATAAACTTGTGATAATATGCTGTCAAACCAAGAAATCCTCGAATGTGCTTTATGGTTGTGGGGATTTTCCATTCCTTAATGGCTTAAATTTTGTTAGGGTCTACCTTAACACCCTCATGAGATACAATATGGCCCAAATATTCCACCTCTTATACTCCAAAGAAACATTTTGAGGTTTTTTCATATAATTGTTTCTCCTCCAACAGTTTGAGCACCTGTGAACATGTTGAACATGATCCTTCCAAGACTTCTTGTAGATTAGTATATCATCAAAAAATACTAATAGAAATTTTCTAAGTAAGGGTTTGAAAATGGAATTGATCAAACCTTGGAATGTTGAAGGTGCATTAGTAAGACAAAAAGGCATGACCAAAAATTCATAATGACCGTCATGAGTTATGAATGCTGTTTTTAGAATGTCTTTATTTTTCATTCTAATTTGATGATATCTTGAACGAAGATCTAGCTTGGTGAAGTAAATTGGTCCATGTATTTCATCAAAAAATTCATCAATAATAGGAATGGGAAATTTATATTTAATAGTGAACTTGTTGAGCTCCTATAATCTGGACACATGTGCCATGGTCCATCCTTCTTGTGCAACAATACTATTGGAGAAGAGAAATAACTTTGACTAGGTTGAATTATACCAACCTCTAGCATTTCTGCAACCATCTGTTCAATTTCACACTTTTCGGCATAGGGATATCTATAAGGCCTAATGTTGGGAGGAAGAATTCCTGGAATCATATGAATAGCATGATCATGCTCATGAATAGGTGGGATAGCTTTGGGAGTCTCAAATACCTTGGAATGATTGTCCAAGACTTTTTGGAGATATGGAGAAATAGATGATTTCAATGTTTGAAAATCTAGTGAGCATAATTGTGCAATTATCCCTCATTGTTATTTATTTAGAATATTTGTCATGCCATTAGAGCTGATTGTATTTCTTGGTTCCCCTGTGATATCCCTTAATTCAACTTCCTTTCCTTCCCCAAAAAAATTCAAGAAAATTCCTTGAAAATGAAAATCTATCGTCCCCAAAGATTGTAAACGCTGGACTCCTAGTACAACATCAAAACCACCCATTGGAATATTCAATGCATATTCCTCCATGGATAACTCAATATTATGACACTTTCTAGAGAAATTTATAGCTCCTCCATTTGAAACCATTACTTGACACTCTGGTGCTCGATATAGGATGAAATTCAATTCCTTGGCTATCTTACAAAGAAAAAATTATGGGTACTACCCAAATCAATCAATACTATTACCTTTTTCTTCTTGATATGTCCTTCTATATTGAGAGTTTGAGGAGTGGTAATTCTTGCCAATGCATTACAATATATGGTCGGATTCATTTCTTCTTTCTCTAGGGTTGGTTCCTAGTGTATATGCTCTTCTTTTGAGGTTTCTTGATTCTTTTCTTCCTCCTCTTCACAATCTATGTAAAATAATTTCTTCTCAACACACTTATGACCTTTAATGTATTTACTATCACAACTGTAACAAAGCCCTTTGCTATCTTTTCCTCTAATTGTTGTGGTGTCAACCTAATAGGTTGTGGAAGGCTAGGAGCAGCAACACTTTCGTCTTTATAGTTGTGAGTGGTAGACTTACTTGGTGCCATAATTTTTCTTTCCACTTTTCTTGCCACTTTGAATGCATTTTCCAATGAACTAGGTTCCTAAAGGAAAAACTAATGTTGGATGTTATCCTTTAAAGTCCCTATGAATACATCAATCCTATGCTCCTCTAGAATATCATTTACCCTAATATTCAACTTTTGGAACTCCTCAATGTGCTCTACCATTGAACCCTTTTGTTTGAGATTTATCAATTGGCTAAATAAGGTGTTTCTCTTTGTATCATCATAATGTGCTATCATTTTCTCGGTAAAAATTGACCAAGTGACAAGAACAAAGGCATCAATACCATACAAACTTATTTGATTCTAAATATAAACACGCTATGCGTACCTTTTGTGTGTGTTGCACATTATGAAGATCAAAATATTTCTCCATCTGTAGTATCCATGTTACCATATCCTTGCCATCAAACTTCCTCATATCAATCTTTGGAATATGGTGGGTCTTCAATCCAAAGTTAGATTCTATGAAATCATGATTAAAATTCCTTTTTTTCTAATCATGAGTTTCCTCTAATACCTTTTCTCCATTAGGAAGCATTTCTAGTAGCAAGTTTGTCAAACCTTCCTTCAAACCTTCCATGTATGCTTTTACACCATTATTCAAATATTCTGTGTTGCCTTTCATTTTTGCTTATATGCCATCTTTCAAACCTTCCATGCCTAATTTTAAACCATTCTTCAAACTATCCATCTTAACTTCCATTTCATTTTTGGCTACTATTTACGCGAGCGAAATTTGTTGCACTTGGTATCGTAATTTTGATATATCATGCTGCATTTCTTCCTCTTCTTCATGTGTCATAGACACTATTTCTTGTTGCTTACTAGATGTGTCAATGCTTCACTATGCCCTTTGAATCACTTCAAACTGATTTTCCAAACAAAAGTTATGAAAAATTTAAAAAATACACACCTTTTTCTTTCTTTTTAGGAGCTAAATATTGCAGCTGTTGTATATCTGTAATTATGAATATACAAGATCTTAAATTTTTTCCTATAGTAGCCCTCTAAGTTTTCTTTCTGTTAGGGCCTAAATCTACCTCAGGCTGAGAAACATAGGATCTAGGGTAATATGAAACCAAGCTTAACCTGGTGGGTAGCCCTACTAGGTCTGGAGAGGGCTCTCTCCTTATCAATCTCAATAAAATATGATCAATGAGGCTTGAGATGACTAATGTAAAAACTAATTTTAGGCTAGGTATGTGCTCAAAGGAGTTTGATTGAATTTGATGATGTTTTGTTGGCTCAAATGTGAAAGGTAGATTTGGGTTCGAGGAATGGGCTCAGTTTTGCAGAGATCTCTATGGGGCGAGGTAGGCAAATGAATTAGTACTTTAAATTGAGTGAGATGGAGATATTTTAGAATGGTGAGGAGTTGAAGATGGCATGAAAGTCTCAGGGATCCTCTTCAAAGATTTGAAAACATAAATAACTAAACAAAACCCTAGGGAGAGCACTGCAATTCAATGAATTCCACCTTTATCCTTGTTTCATTTAGTTAAAATGAACAAAAAGAAGATGATGGCATACATAAACACATGTAAAATTGTAATTACAGAAGGAAAAACAATACCAAATCAAGTTTCCACAAGAATCCCATAAAGTGCTGCAAACCCTAGTCTATTCCTTTGCCAAATTGCAAAGATGAATGTACAACCGTGCACCAAATTTTCTCCAAGTGGGCTTGTTGGAAAGGTATACCTATCTACTATCTAGAACAAGTGGAATTTCTGAATTTGGTCTCCATTTTCCCCTCTAAAAATGATTTCTCCCAACACTGCTTCCTGTGTGACCCAAAAGGGGCGGAAAGGTCATTCTCGGGGTGTTTTTGACCCTTTTTGAAGCTCAAAACTTGTTAAAATTTCTTGGACATGTGAGGCATTCATATTTTTCCGTGCGGAATCCAAAAATTCTGAGTTTTCCTCAAAAGGAGGTCCCTAGCAAAAGCATGCGCCAGGTGGCGCAGCGCACTAAGCAGAAAAACCCGTTTTTTAGGCCAAAAATTCCAAATTTGCAAAAAGTTTCCCAAATTTCTTGAAATTTGGGCTGAGTGTCCTTCATCAAGTGTTTTTTTGGTCTAAGGAAGCCTAAACCAAGATTTGGAGTCTATCTTGCTCTTTTCTCTTCCTCGATGCTTTCTTCAACTTGGCCTTCAAAATCCTAATTCTTGCTTTGCACAACTTGTTTCTTGCCAAGTAGTGGTAGGTCATCTGCATAAGCATATTTTTCTCTCTATTGGCCTTCTATAGCATCTTTTCCAAGTTCATATTTACCCTCTCAAGCCAATTCACGATCAACATCAATTTCTTGTTCAAGTGGTGTCAACTTGACTTTCCTCCTCTTGGAAGCTTGCCAGTTTTCTCTTCTGTTTTGAAGCTCCATGATGGTTTGCTGATCCTCTAGCTATTTGTTACTTTGCTCAAGATAGTTTATTATCCACTTGGCTCTCTCTAGGTTGAGAGATAAGTCATGAATGTCAAGTTACTATTCCTGAATGATCTCCTTGAGCTTTGAGCTTTGGGAGCCCAAATCGGTGTCATCATCCTGAATGAGAATGAAATATCTCTCTTGACTTTTTGAAGGCCCTTCATCATGTAATGACTATTTACCCTTGTCCTGTACCTACTTAGTTGTTGAAGGAAACAAGACCCCTTCCACCCCGGGTGGAGATAGTACTCGTTTTTCTGCTGCAAACAATCTTTTAGTGCCCTTTTGGTAGGTGACAAACATTGGCTCACTGGTGGTTTGTGTCTCATGCACCTCTTACTGATGCGAAGGCTCTCCTGCCTCATGAAAAACTGATGGGGGAACTTGAGGACCTATAAAGACCTCATGCACAATGAAATCCTCCCATGCAACATTCAATAGACTAAGCTGATGCAAAACCACAATTTTGATTAGTGCAAAGTGATAGATGCTGTTATACTGCTGATGAGGAAGCTTCCTTTGAACCAATGTGGTCATCTTCTCAGTATTCCGGCAAATAAAATAGGGGAGATTCATCATTCTCACCCTAGTGAAGTGCATCAACAATCTGATGTGGTAGGCATATAGGCGAGAAAATCTGCCCTCACAGTTGAAATATTTAATTATGAGTTTCATCAAGGGAGAATATGTGTCCTGGAGGTACCTAAAAGGGAAAACTCTACTAATCTGCCTTTGAAAACTAGCCTTGATATAAGGCTCATAATGTTCCTTGTCTACCAGCTGCCCCTTATTCCACTACTCACCTACATCTGGAATACCGGTTGCTTGAGATATAGTCTCAGGTGTCAAGGTGAATGTCACACCTGCCAAATTGACTTGGCCATTGTGAAGATGGAGTACAAACAGTCTGGCAAGCTCATGATGGTATTTAACTCTTTCCACCATCTCACAAAATTGGTAATAAGATTGAAGTTGGAAGCATGTGATAGCAAGAGGACAAGCCAACAACTCGTCAAGTGAAGTAGGCTCCTCTCGGTGATGTTTCCCACTCTTATGAGGTCTCCTTGGTGCATGAATTTCTCTAGAAGAGTCACTGACTATTTCCTCATTTCTGTCATAATAAGAATCTGACTCCATGTTTGTCAATGCTTGAGTTTTCTTAGATGAGTATGAAGAGATTTTAGAGTGACAATAAGAATTTTCTGCTAAAGCTATGTGATGAGGGACTGTGAGGGGAATGTGTATGAGGGGTTGGGAACGCTGCTGGTAGGGTTTTTGGGGAATGAAGGGGTTTAGGGAATGATAGTTAGGGTTTAGGGATAGCAACTAGGGTTTGGGATAAGTGAAGGTAGGGATTAGGGTTAGTAGTTTTAGGGATATTGGGAATAGGGAATAGGTAAATATGAATGAAAAGGGAGGGAGAAAATCAAGTGAGGGAGTGAAAATGATAAAGGTGGGATTTAGCAGCAAAAACAATAAATTTTAAACCCTAGGCAATGTTTTTTAATAAGCAATGCAAGGAGCTAGGGTTTCAATTTTTTCCTATTGAATCACCATAAACACTAAGACAAACTCATTCATTGGCCATGAGGGGGTATCAAATTACTTGTAAGATGAAGAGTTTACAATTTGAGAGCCTTTGGAGGAAGATGTGAAAGATTTTGGAATTTGGAGACCTATGCGCCATGCCACCTCACAAGTGCGCCGCGATGTGTTGCGTCGCAAACCTTATAAAAATACACTGTAAACTACTGCTCGATGCGTTGCGTTGGATAGGTGTGCCGTGCACGTGCCCAGGTGTGCCGCGCTAGGGAGAATGTCAAATTTGCTACGATTTTCCTCCCTTGCCTCAAAACAATTTTTTTTTTTTATTGCTCACTCTATCTCCCTTGAGCACAAATGAACTTTTTAACATGAAAAATAGTTTATATACAGATGACTTTGATTTTTCATTTACAAAAACCCACTCTTCTAATGTTTGATAATTTCACTTTCTTTTAAATCTCTGTTTTGGCATTTTGCTTGGTTTTTTTCCTTTAATGGACTAAATACTTTGGCATTTTGTTTCTTTTGTAGGAACTGAAGTAGCAGAGGCTTAACAAAGTGACCAGGGCTGCCTCTAAAATTATTACATATGAAAAAATGAAATTACATAAGACTTTAGTACATGAAACATATAAAAACTCTGTTTTCCTCAAAATAGGGTTTGGAGGAAAAATCAATCACTAAGCATGTGATTATTGAAATTATTGCCACTGAGACTTTATTTGGCCTCCTCATGTGCCTGCTAACCATTATTGAGCATTTTCAAGACCTTATTGATGAAAACCTAGACCTAATGCGACCCAAACCCTAAAAATGACTTTTGCATATTTAAAGACAAAAAATGATTGCAGATGATCTAGATGTATGTAAATGGGCCAGCAGGTAAAGAACATAAGGGAAAATGTATAATATGCCACTACCATAAGATGATCCATGATCCTAATGGAATGTAGTTGATCGAATGAGACACCTAACATGCAATGTAACAAGAGAAATTGATCTCTGATGGAAGGATGAAGATACTGACACTAACACTTTCCAACCCAACAACGCAGACCAAGATTTGATTCTTAAAGAAAGGGTTATGTTGAATCTCCCATGATGACCTGATTATAGACATGTTCAATAGGGCAAACTTGTAAGGAGTTTCACATGTCACTGTTTCAACTTTAGGCCATGAAAATGATATCGAAAAAACTATAGTCTATCATTTTTCCTTCCCTTTTTACGAAATTCAAATCCCATGCTCAAAGAGAAAGTTATCATGATTTTCCTTACGTCACCTGTTTGAGATGGAATTTCGAAGGCTGCCAAAACCCTAATTTCCTTGGATCGCATCTCCGAAAATATAATGAAACAAGATATGAAATCCATACATGAAGTTCACAATGATTTCAACTCCACGTGGTTGCAATTTTAGCTTTTGAAGCTTCATAGAAAAATTCAACGATGGCCTTTTTGATGTAACGAAACCCTAGAATCCAAAGCTCTGATACCAAATGTTATGCAACCAACTCACAAATAGATATATCAATGAATTAAAAATCATCCTCTTCAAGGGGGAAACCTCCTTTACATTACATAAGTGAATAATTATTGGATGATACAAATGACAATACCTCCTTTCTATATATAGGAGTAAAAGGGGCCACAATATACCAGAGCCTACATAACAATAATAATGTAAGGGCACAACAATAACAATAATGAGATTCTATGGGGAACAACAACAAAAATATGGGGGCTACATGGGCACAAAAATAACAATAAGAGGGCTACACTAAAAATAACAATAAGGGGGCTACACTAATATTATAGGGACCTAACACATGCATTGCTATCTGAAATTGATACAAGCTCCCTCCTATTCATGGATATTGGGTTTGGTGATATATCTCGTAAATTCGTTGAAGAGGATTATCCCATAAGTTCCCTAAAGAATGATATTGGTGATCCAATGTATATATAAGCAAGGAAGTGGGATATAAGTGGTTTTCATTTTATCAAAGAGTCGATTTATGAAGAAAATGGTGAGTCTATGAAGGAAGTTTGGGATGCATATTGGGGGATTGACTATGAATGTAGAGTCACTTGTGATAGAAAAGAAGAATAAAGTCATGAATATTAGCCTAATGAATGGATGAGTCTCTTCTACATTTTTCATAATGATGATTATTGGTCTATTAGAGAAGATTTATTGATTCCATCTAGATGAGTGCATTGATATCCATGACATAAAAAGAATTGGAAAATATCCTTAAACACTTGGTTTCTATCAAAAGAGTATTTTCTTCATGTTTTACCAAGACAACCCTAGTTGTAGCATTGAGAGTGTTGGAAAACCATAAAGGCAAAAATATTTTCTTATGTTGATAATTACTTGTGACCTTTAGTTATCTTCTTATATATTTTATTTGATTTCTTTATGTCTTCATATCATCAAGAAATTACCAAAAAAAAATCATGAAGTTCAATGACACAAGATTTAGGTACTCAGTCAGGGCAAAACCCCTCTTTAAGGGGAAAACCAAAAAATATCCTCTCTTCTTCAAGAACCAAATCAAATGAGACAACCAAGACCTTTTACCAGGACCAAGACCTTCCACCATCCATCATGTCAACTTCTCATGATGAGAAGTCAAACTGTAGTGAAATATTCAAAAGTAAACATAAATCAACTCTCTAAAAGGTTAAACTAGGGCCTCAACCCTCTCTATAACTCTGAAATTTTTGGTCCTCTCTACAACTATAATTTGATCCTCTCTACAACATTGTAAGTGTCAACCTTCTCTGTAATTCAGGTCTAGAAGTATAGAAGATGCAAGAACTTGGGGATAGAACAATAATAGCTGCAAAACTCAAATAACATATACCTTCCATAGAAGATAAGAAACAAAGCTTGGATGCCTATAGGAACATATTTCATATCCTTTACACAAAACAAAAATTAGATGTCTTCCATAGGTGTGTATAATTCAAATGTTTTCCCTTTGTTCCTTAGGAAACTCACACATATTACAGTTGCCATCTTAGAAACTTGCAATCTTCTCCAACGAATTGGTTTTCTATATATAGTGGTTTTTGAGTGCTCTATTAGGCTGACATGAGGATATTAAGGTTGACTTGTAGGTCGACTTGATGGTGGAGGAGTATTACATAAAAATAATTTTATCTCTTTGATACAAAATGCCCAATAAAGGTCTAGACCATAATGAGAAGAACATAGACTCATGCTTAAACCCTAGAAGACTTCAATAGAGGCTTACACCTAGAAATAAAATAATAAAACATGTAACCCATTCTAATAAATAATTTTTCTTTTATAATAATTTAAATAAAATTATGAAGATCGATACTAGTTACATTTCTCAACACTCCCTCTTAACTAGGGAGGTATTTATAATTGTTGAATAGGTACAAGGTTGACATCAATTTGAAGTGTTCATCCAAGAAGAGTACGACAACATACACAATGCTAGGGATACGATCACTTCCAAGGTATCCTCACATCAAAGATCCAAGTGTCATGACCCTTATACAAAGAATCCAACTTAGGGATTCCAATGCCATGCAATCATCCAAGGATCTAAGACACTTATCAAGAATTAGGTGTCATCCATGCATCTACCATTATAGGTACCATCATGATTCAACCCTAACACCAACCCACATGGATCTAGGTATCATATCCAAGGTCATAGCTCCACAAGACCAATAATACCCTCCCTCACCGGGATCCAGACATCATCAACAAGCCGACTAAGATGTCCTCCCAAGTACCATCATATAGGAAGTTTTATGGTACTTCATCTCCCCCTCTCAATCATCAATCAAAGCATCCTTGTAAAATATAACTTCTTAGGGAGAGATTCACACATTAGCTACTTGTTTAACCATTAAAACATCTAGTAGCTTCACAACCCCAACCAATATCAAACTTCCAATGTATATGTTCTTGTATTCTAGCACAAAATGATTGGGTCTTCAACTATTTTGATGTTGCTTAATTTACCACATAATCCAAAAAAATATTCATGAAGGCTTCCTTCTTTAACTTCTCCAACAACACCCAACTTAGCCTCAACACGTCTTCCGAAAATTTCTAAGTCAACTTTATCAATCACGAATAACCATTAGTAGTGCTTCAACTATTCTCTGGTCTCAAACATCATCATGTCCTTTTCATCATGTCATCAATTATGGAGGATATTCACTTCTCTTCAAGCTCTCTCTCAACTAGGAAGATATACACTTTCCTTTATCCAAGTTCCTTCTCAACTAGGGGACAAGTCCGTCAACTATCTTATTCTTCCATTCACATGGGCTCTTTCTTTTGCATCATCATTTCATCAGAGAATTTTGACCTTTCAAAATTCATTTCTTTAGGAACATCATTCCTTCTAACTTCACATGGCAACAAGGTCTTCTATCGATTTTTAATTCCAACAAGATACTTACAACTCCCGCTTTCCATCATGATCATCAAGTCATTATGATGTAGGTAAACATATTCAACATCATATGTACCTGCAAATCTTCAACAATAAGTTCAACCAAGTACAAACATATATGTACAAGAGCTATTCCATGGTCTTCAACTATTTTGATTCTGCTTAATTTATCACATAATCCAAACACATCTTCAAAAAAATTTCCTTCTTTAACTTCTCCAACAACACCCAACTTAGCCTCAACACTTCTTTAAAAAATATCCAAGTTAACTTTATCAATCACAAACAACCATAAATAGTGCTTAATCTATTCTCTGATCCCAAACATCCTCATGTCCTTTTCATCATGTCATCAACTATGGAGGAGATTCACTTCCCTTCAAGCTCTCTCTCAACTAGGGAGATATACACTTTCCTTTATCCAAGTTCCTACTCAACTAGGGGACAAGTCCATCAACTATATTATTCTTCCAATCACATGGGATATTTCTTTTGCATCATCATTTCGTCAAAGATTTTGGACCTTTCAAAAATTCATTTCTTCAGGAACTCCATTCCTTCTAACTTCACATGGAAAAAAGGTCATCTATCAAATTTTAATTCCAACAAGATAATTGCAACTCCCTCTTTCCATCATGCTCATTAAGTCATTATGAGGTAGGTAAACATATTCAACATCTTATGTACCTACAAATCTTCAACAACAAGTACACACATATATGCACATGAGCATGAAATCAATTTTATCAATGTTAACATATCATCACAATGGGAGCATCAAGGATTACCAAAAAATTGAACAAGAAATCAAACTTTAGACATCCAAGACCTAAATGTAGTTAGGTTTACAATTAATAAGGGTTACATCTTTCATACCCTAGAATTCTTACAACCATCTATGCTAAGGTTTTTGTCACAAATCCTAGATTACTTCATTTAGACTAAATCTTTAGATATCAACAACTATATCAAGCTAGAATTCTAGTCATAGTGAAAGAATTTTACATCTAGGGTTTTATTATCATACCCGAGAATCTTATAATAATATTTACTAGAGTTTTATCATAAACCCTAGATAAAAACATAGACACTTTAATGTTAGATAACAACTCGACCAAGCTAGGGTTTCGAACAAACGAAATAATATACACGTATGGTTTCATTCCTAGGATCTTTCATTATTACAAGGGTTTTGTCATAAACCCTAAATAATCAAACCCTAAAAATATAGGGTTCCATCAAATATCCTAGACACAAATAACAAACCCTACAAGATAGGTTTTATCATAAAATTACCAAAACCTAAACATCAAGAGAGTAGGATTTCATCATATATTCTAGAGTTTATAAATAAACCTTAAGTATACTAGGGTTTCATCATTAACATCAACACACCCTAAGCATCAAATGGATAGGATTTTTACAGTGAACCTTAAAGGTTAAGCTTTTACCGAAGTTAACAAAAGATAGATGGTATAGTAAGGATTTATTTAATCCAAATAATGATAATCCTAGATAATAATCTTGATGATTCAACACCCTAGAAATGAGAGTGTTAGTAATATAAAGCAAATGCAAAATGATCATACCTTCTTATATGAAGAAGACTTGCTACAAGTCTTTATACATACCTCGACTTGTTCCTATCAAAAACCTTGTAGGGTATTTTCTCAACAAGGCTTCTTTTACAATATACATCTTTCCTTTGAAGTCTCCTTCTGAATCTAGCCATAATCCTCATCCCTGCAAGCTTTGTCCTTACAAGGTAAATAAAAGAGAAATAACAATAAAGATAAATATATATATATAAACACAATACTTATCTTTTGTAAGAAGGTGGAAGCTTCTTCATGAAGTGCTTCCTCTTACCTTTGCAAGTGAATCCATTTCAATGATAGAATTGTATCTTATTCAGTTCTGTCTTCAAAGATGCCAAGTTAAGATGATATTTTTAATTTTCCTTCTTTTGTTTAAGTTGTTTTGTTGCAGATATTCAACTTAGCTTTTATTACATAAAGCATTCCTAAGAAATTACTTCTCGGATATATTTGATATATTCTTATACTCAGATTTCTGGGTTTTGATCAGGTGTTGTGGTGGTAACTTGCATCATGTAAAAAAGGATGTTATCACATGATTTATTGTACTCATAATTGTATAATGAATTTGTTCAAGCTTGGGCTTCTTTCCTTTCTCTATAGTTTTGTCCTAGAGATTTCCATGTTTTCCTTTTTGAGGTTGCATATATCTTAGAGAAATTTTTGTCATTACTCAGAAAACAACACGATCTTCCTTTTCTTGATCTTCAACAATAGGGCTGGTCCCTTTTCAAAATAATGCGGATTTGATCTTTTTCATGATGGCACAATTTGTTTAAAGGAGATTTTTCTATAGGCCTTGTTAAAGTAAGGTCATATTTAATTTTAATGCATAGGTATGCATATTCTTTGGTTCCTTTTATTCTATGGTGACCTCTTCAAAAAATTGTCAAGCAAACTCTTTTTTTGGTATGGGGACTTTTTCTAGTCCACAAAGAATACTCAAGAACTCTATAACTTTATATTGATGAATATATATATATTTTAATTGTTTTCTTTTATTGGCTGTTAGGACTAATTCTTAGTCCAATTCAACTTTGATTTAGTCTCCTAATATTTATGCTTAGAATTTAAATCTACTTCATAAGGTACTCGACCTTGATTAGGCTTATGATTTGACTTGTTGAATTTTCATTGAGATACTTCTGAGTTCCTTAAATTGATTTTAAAATTCAAACTATGTGACTCTTCTTCTCCTTATGATGGGAGAAATTGAGCATCATGGCTTCGTTTTTCTACTTATACACCTTAGATTTGATAACATGTTGGAAAATCATAAAGGCAAAAATATTTTCCTATGTTGATAATTACTTGTGACTTTATTTATCTTCTTATAGGTTTTATTTGTTTTAATTATGTCTTCTTATCATCAAGCAATTACCAAAAACAAAACGTGAAGATCAGTGACACAATATGTAGGCACTTAGCTAGGGAAAAACCCCTCTTTAAGGGGAGAACCCAAAAATATATTATCTTCTTCAAGAACCATATCAAACAAGATAACCAAAACCGTTTTTACCAAGGCCAAGACATTCCACCATCCATCAAGTCAACCTCTCGTGATGACAATTCAAACTATAGTCAAATACTCAAAAGTCAGCATAAATCAGCTCTCCAAAAGGGTGAATCGGGGTCTCAACCTTCTTTGCAACTTTGAGATTTTTGGTCTTCTCTAAAACTATAATTTGGTCCTCTTTGCAACACTGTAAGTCTCGTGCTTCTCTATAATTCAGGTCTAGAAGTATAACAGATGCAATAACTTTGGTATAAAATAATAACAACTAAAAAACTCAGATAACATAAACCTTCCACAAAGATAAAAAAAGAGCTCGGATACCTACAAGAACATAATCTATATCATTTACACAGAATAAAACTCAAATGTATTCCACATTTCTATATAATTCACATGTTTTCCTTCATTCCTCATAAAAATCACACATATTATAGTTTCCATATTAGAAACTTGCAATCTTCTCCAATGAACTGGTTTGCTATATATAGTGGTTTGTGACTATTCTATTAGGATGACACGAGGATCTTGATGTCGACTTGTAATCCAACTTGATCAGTGGAGGAGCATTACATAAAAATAACTCTATCTCTTTGATACAAAATGCCTAATAAGGGTATAGACCATAATGACAAGAACATAGACTCATGAATCAACCCTAGAAGCCTTCAATGGAGGCTTTAACCTAGAAATAAAATAATAAAGCATGCAACCCATGTTAAGAAATATTTTTGCTTTTGACAATTACATTACATCATGACTCAAATACAATTATGAATACCTATACTAGTTACATTTCTCAACAGAGAGCAGTGACAGAGAAAAAGAGGCATATGATTTCAATAATGAAGATAACCATAGATCTAATATGAGGGAAAAATAAATTCTTAAATTTTAATACAAATGACTATGGTTATTCTCAAAATATGAATATTACCTTGCGCCTTATACAATGATTAGGAAGACATTATTTCTTATGTATTTGAGCCATCCTTATGTCCTCATGTTTTCTTCCGTCATTCAAATTCAATTCACATAAGTTTTGGACGTGATGATCCAACATTGATTGACCCTTTTAAACATAATTATTGTGACAAGGAATTAGTTTGTCAAGATATTTTCCTCCAACCATGCTCCTCCTCATGCCGCACACAACACGTCCCTAGGGACATCAAAGATAGTTTTATGCTTGAGATAGATATTGGGTGAGAATTCTTGAAAATGATCATTGATTGCTCCATATTCAATTTGAAAGATTGGATTATCAAGTGCAGGAAAAATTGGACCCCCCCTCCTCATCCTCAATCCCTTATCATGGTAGAAAATCTGATCCATCGATCATTTGTTTTTCCACCTCCCACCTTTGTGATTCAACAAGTGAATATTGATATAGATGACTGTGATGTTTCCTTGTTTTATCTCATAACTAGTCATAGGGGTAAAAGGTATTATATTGATCCAATAATATGTTTGTTACATTGGTTTTATGATTATACTTAAGTGATGTATTGTATGCTAGAATAGGTTAGAGTAGGTAGTTGCATGGCATCTAAATTATTGATTTTATCACGCTATTTTGTTGCATCATAGATTACTCTGCATTTAGTTAGTTTTTATTTGTTTTTGTTTTTTATGAATTTAATCACATATAAAAAAGGGTGATAATCAACACCCAATGCACATGATTCCCAATAAATTGACTTGAGTATGCAGGTATTAGGTTTGTGATCCCATGGATTGTTTGGGTTCTCTTGAAATCACCATTCGAGCATATGGATCATACGCTCTACAATGAGAACATGCCCTCGAGTTGGAGCTAGATGTTACCCACCAAAATGGGTAACCCCCCAAGAGAAAACTTTTTATTCTATTTTGGACAGCTAGCAAGCAAACAACCATACACATTTTCTTGATGATGATGATATACAAGCTCCTCCACCATATGTGCTATTCACTACACCTCTCACCATTTGACATCTCTCTTGGATGAGGGTGGGCTACCACTCAATAGGAATTTTGATCATTTTTCAATTGGGTGATTTTACTTAATGTTTTGGGCATTTTGTATGGATAAAGAGGTGATCTAGATGATTGATTGACCTTGATTATAAACTTGTTCTCTCACCTTACTTGGGGTTAATATTTAGACCTAGTCTAGTGATACCTCCCCTAAGGCCTTAGGGTTATAAGAGGGGCACTACTTGGAAGACCCAAATTGAGATAACATGTTCATTCTTCTTTTACCATACTCAAAATTTTCCATATCACATTATTAGTCCTTGATAGCATTTAAATTCTTCGTGTTTAGCTATCATTGGTTCAATGAGATTTGACACTTTCTTATCTATATTTTTGAGTAGGGCTAGAAAACATTGCTTTGGAGGTTGATATAACTAAAAAATGGAAAATCATAGTATGGTCACAATGTGAAAAGAAGAAAATGAAAATGGAAAATATGGCCAGGACATAAATTAGCACATGGGAAAAACCCTAGAATGAGCTCTACTCTCCTCATTATCCATCACCCAAATCCTTAGCACTTGATGCTCCATGTCACCAAAAGGAGCCTTACATGTCCTAACATCGATGATTGATAAATTGCCTCATATTAAAGTCTAAATTAAATCTTTTATCATAAACAAAAATATTTTATCCTTGAGCTATGCACCAAAATATAAAACATTATAAAAAATAAATAAAAGATTCACCAAAGGGGTGGAAAAAGAAGACCAAACCAAGTAACTCATGCATCCACAATTACTCCATCCATTACATCTATACAATTAGGATGTGGAATCCCATTAGTTGGTCCCCTGGCCATGAAGCCTTTCTTGTTAAAATTTCAGAGCTCAAGGATGAATTTCTCCTAGAAGAAATCACATCTTTTAGTTTTGTTTGAATGACCTATAATAAAATATCATTTCTAACATTTCTAATATGAATTTCCAAAAATAGTAAGTCACATCTCAATTTGGAAGTGACTTTCCAAAAATAGAAAGTCATTTCTAAATGACCAACGATGATCTCGACATATGGAATCCACTTTAAAATCAAATCAATCATGACTATTTTAGTCAAGAATTAATTTTTTTATTCTTACTGGTATTATTATTATTATGATAATATTATTGATAAAATAGTCTAAAGTCATTCACCTTTAATGGATTAATAAATACAAATTCTCTCATGGAATAAGTAAATTAAATTGAGAACCTCTTACTTGGAAAATTAAACCTATCTCTTGGAATAAAATAATAACTCCACACTTAAGAGAATGTAATTCTCTCTCTCTAATTCAATGTATGGCAAAAGTGTAACTCCTCGTTAAATGCACTTGTAACTCCCTCATTCAATTTTATTTATAACTCTCGCCAGATATTCTCCCATGTTTAAGTGTAACTCTCTCTCTCCCTAATTCAAATTATAAATCCTCAAGACAAGTGTACCTCTCTCTCTATTCTTGAGATGAGTTACACTTCCTCTCAAGTAACTCCTCCCTCATGGAATTGATTATCCTATTATTGGCTCAAGGCATGAATTCATTTTGTAACTCCTCTCCTTTCTCATATATTTAATCAAGAGCAAGTGAGAGTTCAGTGTAGCATGTTCAATGTGGAGAAGAAGACCTAGTGTTGAGTTTGTGCAAGAGAAGTGTGAGAGAAAGGGAAGAGCTTGAGCAAGTGTGAAGGATAAGATCTGATCAAGAGAAGGTGATCTTCAAGCAAAGAGAAAGAGAACTTCAGTTGCAAGTTGATTAAGAATTGGTGACTTTATCCATTCTCATTCTCTTTATCTCTCTCTTTCTCTCTCTCTCATTGTACTTCGCTGAACAATTGAAGAGATCTAATAGAAGAAAACTCATTTGGGTTTTCCCCTTGTGGGTTTTGCCTTAGTCATTGGACCTAACTCTCTGTGTCTTATATTTGTGCTTGGATAATTCATATGATCCTTAGTTTATGTTATATCTACAATTGATGATCTGAAAAGTTTTGAAGAAGAAATATGCATTCTAAGTAATTGCAACAATATAGAAAATTCAATTTTTTGCAAAGTTAATTCTATTTTCTGTGTACATTCAATTTTCTACAAAGTAAATTCAGTTTTATGCAAAGTACATTAAGTTCCATTCAATTTTCTGCAAAGTAGATTAAGTTCCATTCAATGTTATGCAAATTATATTCAATTTTATGCAAAGTACATTCAATTTTCTACAAAGTACATTCAATTCTCTGCATAGAACTTTCAAGTTTCTACAAACATTTTTTAAATTTCTGCATAAAACTTTAAGATTTAACATGGTATTATAGCCTTGGTGAAGACAATTTCAATAATACTAAAGATCACCCGAAGGGACCCCACTTACTGCCAATTTTTTTTTTGATCAAGGTGACCTCATCCTACTTCAAGGTAGAGGATAAGATGAATGATGCTTCAAAATTTGGTCTATGGAATGCAAGGCTAGATATATCTTTTGAAGAACAAGAATTTTTGGAGTATGTTAAAGGCACAATAGTTGATCCACTAGAGAATTCAAGTGTTGCTATAAAATATAAACACAAAAAGGGTGAAATCAAAGCTAGGAAAATTATCCTTGATTCTCTTAGTGATCATCTTATTACTTAAGTTTTTGGTTTGAAGAAAACTAAAGAAATGTATGAAAACTAATTGGCATGTTTGAAATTAATAACATGAACTAGATTATTGCATTGAAGAATCAAGTGAAGGACATCAAGATGAATAGAGGAGAGACAGTTTAAGCATACTTCTTGAGAATGACTAAAATCATGAATAAATTATCAACAGTTGGTGAAGTTGTAACTCACAAAGAAATGGTGTTGATTTCACTTGAAGGCCCTTCTCCCATTTGATATACTTTTATCACCATCATCAACAACATCAACACTATTCCCACATTTGACGAGATCCTGGGAAAGTGTATCTAAGAGGAGGCCAGAATGATCTCTAGAGGGATAATTTCACATCATGAAGAAGGATAACCTACTGCTTTTACAACCTATGATGAGAGAAAGAAAGGTAATAAAATGAAACATGAATTCAAATCAAATAAAGGGAATGTAGACATGCCAGAATTTATATGCTTTAACTGTCAAAAGCATCGTCACTTTTCTCGTGACTATAAGAAAAAAGAAGAGAACATAGATTAAAAAAAATATAATTATAGAAAAGACTCTTCTGAAAATAGAAGGAAAGGACATCCTAAGAAAACAAGAAATCCAAGATATAGAAATAATGCAACAAAAACTCAATCATAGTAATTTCTTGTTTCTGCTCTTTCTAGTTCTTCTTCTGTAGATTCATTTGATAGCTGGTTGGTTGATAGTGGTGTTTCCAAACATTTTAATGGTTACAAAGAAGCACTCTCTAATATAGTTGAGAGGGAGACTAATTTAAATTTTATCCTTGGAGATAATTCTACTCACCAAGTTAAATGTTATGGGAATGAAAATTTATTTTTTTGCAAAACGTTTTGTATGTATTTGGTTTGTAAAAGAATCTTGTATCCATATATGCACTAGAAGATAAATGAATGAAATTTTATTTTATTAATCTAAAGGTTCTAACCTGGCCTTTGAAATCAACTATGAGATAAGCCTTCACCCTTGGATCAATATGTGAAGGGATTTACAAAGTTAATGGTAAACCCATTCATGCACAGGTCCATCATACCGATCTTCAGTGTGAGCTATGGCATAGAAGATTTGCTCACCTACACTACAAAGCCTTACCTCATGTAAGGAATATGGTTTCAGGAATTCTTGAGATAGAAATGGATCATGAAGGAGTTTTCCAAGGTTGTGCAAGTGGAAAGCATATAAAGGGACCATTCCCTTCAAGCAAAACAAAAACTAGTTAGGCACTTCAACTCATACATTCTGATTTAGGTGGAACTATTCCTATTACTTCTCTTGGTGGCTACTTGCATTTCATTATTTTTGTTTATGATTTTTCTTGAAATACATGGATATTATTTTTGAAAAAGCAAGGGGAAGCATTTGACATGTTTAGAGATTTCAAGGTTTTGATTGAAAATCAAACTAGAAAGCTGATCAAAGTTTTTCAGAACTAATAATGGGGGAGAGTTCACCTCCAATGATTTTAATGATATTTGCAAATATGTCGGAATAAAGAAAGAAACCACAGTGCCATACAATCCACAACAAAATGGTATAACTGAGAGGAAGAATAGAACCATTATGGAATCAGTCAGATACATGCTGCATGATCAAAAGCTACCAAAATTTCTATGGAGAGAAGATGCAAATACCATTGTTTATGTGCAAAAAAGAACTCCTCATCAGGTCTTAAACAATAAGGCTCTTGAAGAAGTATTCATTCATAAAACGCTTGAGGTGAGTCATTTGGGAATCTTTGTCTATCTTGTATACTTCCATGTGTCAAAGAGAAAAGGAACAAGCTGGAAGCTTCAGATAAGAAATGTACACTTGTTGGTTATTGTGATAATTCAAAAGCTTATAAAATTTATGTACTTGGTCAAATAATTATAGAGTTTAGCAGAGAAAATAACATTTAATGAAGGTGAAACTCTTAGAAAAGAAAGAGACTCTCCTCCTCTTGCCATCGTTGAAAGACAAGTTGTTAATGAAAAAGAGTTTGCATCTAAGTCTGAACTGGAACCTGAGAATGAGCTTGTTGATAATCCAATGGGTTCTGCGGATCCTCTAGATCCTCCATCACATGATCCTCATACAAGAAATAGACCACTATGGCTGCGAGATACCTTGAAATATGTTGAACAACATGCTACCCCAAGAGGAAAATTCAGAGAAAGTAAGAAGCCAAGTCAATTTCAAGAGTATGTTGCTACCGTGAGCAACATCATTCAAGCAGTACCATGCACCTTTGAAGAAGTTTCAAAATAACAAGTTTGGAAAGATGCCATGACTAAAGAATACGAGTCCATAATCTAGAATGATGTCTAGGAAGTGGTTCCTAGACCTCAAGGTAAATTTGTTGTCACTTTGAAATGGCTTTTTAAGATTAGACAATGTGCAGATGGTAGTGTTGAAAAATATAAGGCTAGATTTGTAGCTAGAGGTTTCTATCAGAAATAGGGAATAGATTATGATGATATTTTTGCACCTATAGCTCGATATACTATTATTCGATCTGTTGTTGCCTTAGCTACAACCCAGGGATGGAATCTTCACCAAATGGATGTGAAAACTACATTCTTGCATGGTTTCTTCAAGGTAGAGGTATTTTTGGAACAACCACACGGATTTGAAGAGCATGATAGGGAAACTCATGTTTGTAGATTGAAGAAAGCCTTATATGGGCTGAAGCAAGTTCCAAGAGCTTGGTATGCCGACATTAATAACTACCTGATAAACCTTGGTTTCACAAGAAGTGGTGCATACCCAAACCTCTGCTTCAAGGCAACCGAAGGTATACATTTGGTTTTGGTATTGTATGTTGATGCTTTATTCTTGACAGGAGGAGAACCTCTTATCAACCAGTGTAAGAGGGAGTTAGCTTCTGAATTTGAAATGAAATTCCTTAGTTGGATGAATTACGTTATGGATCTAGAGGTCTGGAGAAGACTTGGTGAAATTTATCTTTCTCAAGGAAAATATGTTGTTAAGCTTCTTGAAATATTTTTTATGGTAAAATGTAAGTCCATGCATGCTCCTATGGAAATGAACTTTAAGAAATTATGTGGCAAAGCTTTGGGACCTATTCTAACAAGTCCCACAAAGTATAAACAACTCATTGGTGCTTTGATGTTTTTGGTAAACACTAGGCCTGACATATGATTTGTTGTAAACACTTTAAGTTAGCATATGATTGATCCCTTTCATGCCCATTGGATTTTTGCAAACATGTGCTCAAATACTTGCATGGAACTATCAATCTAGGATTGAAATATACTGCTAAAAAAGTAAGACTTCATGGATATATTGATGTTGATTGGGGTAGGTAACTCTGCTAATAGAAAGAGCACTTCTGGGTGTTGCTTTACCTTGGGATTTACCATGATCTCTTGGATGAGAAGAAAACAAAAGTTTGTTGCACTAAGTACAACTGAAGTTGCTTACATTGCTGCTAGCATGGATAAATATGAGGTAGTTTGGATGAGAAATCTTTTTGGGGAACTATTTGAGCAATTTCTAGACACAACGATTATATATTGTGACAATAAGAGTGAGATTCGTCTTGCAGGAAATCCTGTGTTTCATGACAAGTCCAAGTATATTGAGATCAAGTATCACTATATTCAGGATATGGTGCATAGATGAGCAGAGGCTCCATCACATCTCCACTGCTGATCAGATAGCTGACATTCGTACTAAGCCTTTACTGAAAGGAATATTCTTGGTTTTTAGAGAGAAACTTGGACTTATGGACGTGACCCTTCCGAGAAGTGGTCACAACTGATTAAGAACATTGAGCTTCCTTTCCCCCCCTGTCGGAGCTCATGGGATTAGGGATTGACGAGGGAAAGCTCCTAAGGATGAGGGACCTCTTGTGTAGTGTTTGCCACAAGAGTAGGCCTTAATATGCATTTGACCCACAATTTGGGACGTGGGCAGAGTCACCTATCTGGCCAATAGGTGTAGTGAGACTTGTTTAAGATGCAGGCATTCCACCACTTGACACTTGGTTGTGTTTGATTGTTGTCTGTGTGACTTTCTTGAGTCTTATCTATGCGATGCCTGTGTTCTATCACCTATTTTTTTTTAGATGAAAATTGGTTGAGTGTAATCCTTGTCTATGTGACATGTGATGATCCTTTCCTTTCCAAATTTGTGTCAAGAGGATGATTCTTCTTTAGATTGCGAGTTCATTATTATAGATGTTACAAAGAAGAGTTGAATTGAGATGAATGAAAGAGATCAGAGGAAGCAAATATCTTTGGTGTAGAAAGAAATTCATCCCTAGCTGAGAGGGAGTGTTAAAATTTGACATCTCAGGGATGAATTTCTCCTAGAAGAAATCATATCTTTACGTTCTATTTGAATTGCTTATAATAAAATTTCATTTCTAACAATTTTAAAATGACTTTGAAAAAATAGTAAGTCACATATCAATTTGGAAGTGACTTTCCAAAAATATAAAGTCGTGTCTAAATGATCAAGGATGGTCTCAACATATGGAATCCACTTTAAAATCAAATCAATCATTATTATACAAGTCAAAAATTAATATTTTTATCCTTACTAGTATTATTATTATTATGATACTATTATTTATAAAACAGTCTAAAATTCATAGTTAATGGATTAATAAAAATAAATCCTCTCATGGAATAAGTAAATTAAATTGAGAATCTCTTACTTGGAAAATAAAACCTCTCTCTTGAAATAAAATAGTAACTCCACACTTAAAAGAATGTAACCCTCCCTCCCTAATTCAATGTATGGAAAAAGTGTAACTCCTCATTAAATGCACTTTTAACTCCCTCATTCAATTCTATTTGTAACTCTCACCAAATATTCTGTCATGTTTAAGTGTAACTTTCTCTCTCCCTAATTCAAATTGTAACTCCTCAAGACAAGTGTACCCCTCTCTCTATTCATGGGATGAGTTACACTTCTCCTCAAGTAACTCCTCCCTCATGGAATTTGATTATCCTATTATTGGCTTGAGGCACGAATTATTTTTGTAACTCATCTCCTTTCTCATTTATTTGATCAGAGAAAGTGAGAGTTGAGTGTAACATATTTATTGTGAAGAAGGAGAGCCAGTGTTGAGTGTGTGCAAGAGAAGCGTGAGAGCAAGTGAAGAGTAAGAGCAAGGGAAGAGCTAGAGAAAGTGTGAAGGAGAAGATTTGATCAAGAGAAAGAGATCTTCAAGCAAAGAGTAAGAGCACTTCAGCTGCAAGTTGATTAGGAATTGGTGACTTTATTCATTCTCATTCTCATTATCTCTCTCTCTCTTTGTACTTTGTTGAACAATTGAATAAGTCTAATAGTGGAAGAATCATTTGGGTTTTCTCCTTGTGGATTTTTCCTTAGTCATTGGACCTAACTCTCCGTGTCTTATATTTGTTCTTGGCTATCTTCATATGATCCTTAAGTTTATTTTGTATCTACAATTGCTGATCTAAAAAGTTTTGAAGAAGAAATCTGCATTCTGAGTAATTGCAACAACATAGAAAAGTCAATTTTTTGCAAAGTAAATTGAGCTTTTTGCAAACTACATTTAGTTTTTTCGCAAAGTATGTTCAGTTTTTAGGAAAGTACATTCAACTTTTTGCAAATTACATTCAGTTCCATTCAATTTTCTGTGAAGTACATTCAGTTTTTTTGCATAGAACTTTATTGTTTTTGTAAGTAATTTTTAAATTTCTACATAGAACTTTCATTTTTAACATTTCCACTCCATTGCCACTTATTACACCAACACATGTCTATTGAAGGGTTTACCTTGGAAATTCCACCTCCCCTTCGGGCCAAGAAGGAACTAATAGGGTTGACTACTTAGCCACTCCTACAAGGGTAGGGAACACCTTTATTGGACTTGGTCTAGTTAGATATTTCAAGTTGATAATTGTTTGAAGTATTAATATTCCTTTAACACTTAAATATGGTCCACTTTGATGCATTTATGATCTTATTATCTAATTAATGGTTGATTTCACTTGAGTTTGAGTTGTTGTTTCCAGGTGGTATAGAGAAACAAAGGCCTTGAGGACACCCAACTCCACATGATGCCTAGGCCATATACTACATTCTAGAGAGCATGATCAATCAACAAACACAATGTTTTTGTTAGGCCCCTATACTACTAGTGTAACCCCTTATTGTTATTAGTACAACCCACTTATTATATCGATGTACCCATGTAGTGCCCATATTGTTACTATTGTGCCCCATAGAAGCCCACTATTGTTATTATTGTGCCCTTACATTATTATTGTTATGTAGGCTCTGATTATGTTATGACCCCTTAGACTCCTATATATAGAAAGGAGGTCTTTTCATTTGTATCATCCAAGAATTTTTCATTTATGTAATGTAAAGGAGGTTGCCCCCTTGAAGAGGCTGAATTCTAAGGCGTTGATCTATCTTCTCTATCTTTTCTTGAGTTGGTTTCATAACATTTGGTATCAGAGCTTTGGATTCTAGGGTTTTGTTGCTCCAAACATGCCATCGTGGCATTTTTGCTATAACTTTTTTCTGCAATGTTTCAGAAGCTAAAAAAAAAACCATTTCAAGACATCGCGTTGAATCTTGGATCTGAATTTTAGAGCTTTTTGTGCTATTTTTGTGGAGATATGATCTGAGGAAGGTGGTCTTTTTGCAGACTCCTAAATTACATTCCAAACAAGTGACCTGTGGAAAATTGTCATAACTTTCTATCTGGGCATTGGATTGAAATTTTGTAAGAAGGTACAAAAAGAGGACGGACTGTAGTTTCTTGTATATATTTTTTAGTGCGACAGGTTGGAACAGTGACACATGGCACGTCATACAAGTTCGCTCTTCTGGAAAGGTCTATAATCAGGTCATCTTGGGAGATTGTGCATAACTCTTTCTTGGAGAATCCAATTTGGATCAGAATGGTGGCATTGGAAAGAGGACGTAGAGGGCTACTACAGGTTGCAATTTCAGAACTTAAAGATCTGAAGATATAGAGTTATAGTCATTTCAAGATCGAGCTCATAAAATCAAGAAAAAGCAAGATGAGGAAGTTTGATGGCAAGGATCCAGTAAATTGGATACTTCAGATGGAGCAGTATTTTGATCTATATGGTGTACCACTGTTACAAAAGGTATTTATTGCATCTTCATATTTAGAACCAGATCAATTTTTATGGTATGAAGGGCTTTGTTCTTGTAAACAACTTGTTACGTGGTCAATTTTCACGGAGGAAATGATAGCACATTATGAGGATACAAAGAGCAACACCTTCTTTGGATAAACACCACAACAATTGGAAAGAGTAAAAGGGCTTTGTGACATAGTGGAAAGAAAAATTATGGAAACAAGGAAGCATGCCCCTCATAACTATAAAGACAGAAGTGTTGCTTCTCCTAGCCTTCCACAACCTACAAGAGTGACACCACAACAATTTAAAGAAAAAAGAGAAAAAGGGCTTTGTTACAATTGTGATAGAAAATGCAATAAAGGTCATAAGTGTGCTGAGAAGAAATAATTTTACATAGAATATGAAGAGGAGGAAGAAAAGGATCAAGAAACATCAAAAGAAGAGGATATACGCCATGACCCCACCCCAGAGAAAGAAGAAATGAATCAGGCCATATCTTTTAAAGCATTGGCAAGAATTACCACTCCTCAAACTCTCAAGATAGAAGGACATATCAAGAAGAAAAAGGTGCAAGAAGTGAAAGATCACATCGAGAAACAAGAAATGAATCCAACCATATCTTGTAATTCATTGGTCGAAGTTACCACTGCTCAAACTATCAAGATAGAAGGACATATCAAGAAGAAAAATGTTCAAGAAGTGAAAGTCACATCGAGCATCAAGAAATGAATCCAACCATATCTTGTAAAGGATTGGAAGAAAACACCACTCCTCAAACTCTAGAGATAGAAGGACATATCAAGAAGAAAAAGGTTCAAGCAGTGAAAGATCACATCGAGCATCAAAAACAAGTTGTCCAACTTTTAAAGGATAATGCCACTTTGGTGCAAAATCAAATGAAACAATAGGGAGATCAACATCGTAGTGAAAACTGTTTTGATGTAGGTGATTGGGTATTTTTAATACTACATCTCAAGCAAGGTATTTATGAGAAGGAAATGTTGGCAATACTACATGCACTTAAAAAATGGCAACCATACCAAATGGGAAGACTCTTCAAGGATGAGGATGTGGAAGCATTATTTTGTGCTATTTCTATTATCCAACTAGATTGGATAAATGAAGCAAGGGATG
>APFE031129337.1:0-20030 GCA_000404065.3 Pinus taeda
TTTTTTAATATTATATTTGGCCAAACTCAACTCAAGTCAGTATTAGACATGAAAGTTGAGCATCTCCTTCACCTGGAGTGGACTCCTTATGGCTTTGTAATAATATTTTATAAGTGGTTCATATTAGTAGGCCTTGGTCTGGATTAAGGTTGGTCAATTTATTTTCATAACCACAGAGTTTTCTTGTAATATAGAGCATTATTGGACAATTATATCTTTTATATTCAGTGTTTCAGCTCGGAGGCATTGTACCTTATATTTAGGCGACTTAGTGCAGGCAGCCACATAAAGTGCCCACATTTAGGCCAGGCAGTGTCAGGCCCATCACTTGAAGCAGTGTGCTTCTTTTGGGAATCTTGTGCATAATTCATGATATTTGAACTATTTTCTGAACAATCCACAAATTTCTTTTTATTAGGCTATATTCGGTTTTCGGTTGTACTCATTGTGCTTGTGCAGTTTTGCACATTATAAGAATCACTTTAGTAATCTTCTCTAAAACTATTAGAAAATTTGTTGGAGAATATTCAATGCTATCCTCAATAGAGGGAAAATACTCAAATCTATTGAGCTAATATGCATAGTTGGCTTACAGAAATTAAATATATAAGTAAGAATATAGGCCATCAAACATATGTCAAATAGTGACCATTGCATATAACAAACACGCTATTCAAACACTACGTATAGCTTTCAATAAATTTGTGAGTCTGATGCATGAAAGGGTAGAGCTATTGCAGACCAAGCATTTGCCATGTATTTCGCTCACTTAATTTACCCTTTGCAGACCTCTTTTAAACGCTGAATCTGCCTTCTTCACCGTACCCAAAGTGGATACACATAGGGCGTTGTTTAATTCTGTGTTGGATGTGATTTAGAGTCTCCACTTTAGACTCACAATGTCAGTCATGCATGAAAGGGTAGAGCTATTGCAGACCAAGCATTTGCCATGTATTTCGCTCACTTAATTTACCCTTTGCAGACCTCTTTTAAACGTTGAATCTGCCTTCTTCACCGTACCCAAAGTGGATACACATAGGGCGTTGTTTAATTCTGTGTTGGATGTGATTTAGAGTCTCCACTTTAGACTCACAATGTCAGTCAGGCTATTCCTACTATACTTCATTATCTTTTTCTCAGATGTCCCAACTGTTATGAGAATCAGATAAAGCCCTTCCAGCCCTTCTATCTATTCCTACTACATTATTTTTTTCTCACATGTCCAAAGTGTTATGAGAATCAGATAAAGCCCTTCCACAGTTCCACTTGACTAAATAGAGTTTGTATGTGTGGTCTTCTATCAGATTCAGAGAGTACACTGTCAGACAGGCTATTCCTACTACATTATCTTTTTCTCAAATGTCCCGAGTGTTATCAGAATAAGATAAATCTCTTCCACTTGACTTCTCAAATGCCCCAACTCCCATGTGTTATCAGAATCAGATAAAGCCCTTGAGGCCCTTCTACTTGAAGAACCAGAGGACCGATGTCAGTCAGGCTATTCATACTACATTATCGTTTTCTCAAATATTCATGGTGTTATGTGAATCAGATAAAGCACTTCCACTCGACTAAACAGAGTTCGTATGTGTGGTCTTCTATCATATTCAGATAGAGTGACAGTGTCAGTCAGGCTATTCCTACTATATTTCATCAATTGAGTCACAGTATCAGTCAGGCTATTCCTACTATATTTCATTAAGTTTTTCTCAAATGTCCCGAGTGTTATCAGAATCAGATAAAACCCTTCCACTTGACTTCTCGAATCAGATAAAGCCTTTCCACTTGACTTCTCAAATGTCCCTAAGTGTTGACTTCTCAAATGTCCCCAGTGTTATCAGAGTCAGATGAAACCCTTGATAGGCCCTTCTACTTGAAGAACTAGAACCAGAGCACCAACTTAGTGTTGAAACTTGTCAAATTTCTTCCCTGCAATAAGTCAGATGAAACCCTTGATAGGCCCTTCTACTTGAAGAACCAGAACCAGAGCACCAACTTAGTGTTGAAACTTGTCAAATTTCTTCCCTGCAATGTTATTACTAGAAGGATGGAGCACGCTATCACGTCAATTCATGAACTTGAACACACAAGCCAGCTTCTGGATTACCAAAGTTTTTTGTTTGGATAATGGCTTGTGAGCCACCTCTATCTCACAATTGCTATCCATGTGGGATTATTCAGAACCCAAACACCAAGAGTCACCAAACTTGATATGGCTACGCTGGAACAACTGTCCCTTCTCTTGCCTGCCTCCCTGGATTCCGATGAAGAATATAAGGGTTTTAGAAGTGGTATGAACCAAATTGAAAAAACTGTGGCAAGCAGAATCTAGGTCAGGGCTAAAAGACAATTTTGTATTTATTCTCTTTTTTTTACTTTGCCGTCCTAATTTATGGTAGATTGTTGTTGCAATTGCTATACTAGCATAGGCTCTCGAATGCATTTGAAGGGTTTTGTAGATAAAGGCTATCATCTCTGTATTTTTCTCACTGTTGAAAGATGAATATTGCGGGAGCTACATGTTTATGCTCCTCTTTCAATGTTCCCAAGGTCCCTTGGACGGATGAAGCACATCGAAAAGATTGTGGTGACTTGTATGTTCCCAAGGTCCCTTGGACGGATGAAGCACATCGAAAAGATTGTGGTGACTTGTATGTCAGATTTGATTCATCTCAAAACTTTATCAGAGAAATTCTGTCATTTGTCCTCACTGCAATACGTGCACCTAAGATGCCCAAATATGAAGTCGCACATCGAAAAGATTGTGGTGACTTGTATGTCAGATTTGATTCATCTCAAAACTTTACCAGAGAAATTCTGTCATTTGTCCTCACTGCAATACGTGCACCTAAGATGCCCAAATATGAAGTCGCTGCTTGATTCTTTTGGGTTCTTAACAAATCTCCAGCACCTCAATCTCTCTCGCTGCCGGAGTTTGCACGGGCTTCCAAATTCCTTCGGGAATTTAATTCGACTTAAATATCTGAATTTGGAATATTGCTCCGATTTGACATTGTTGGAAGAAACATTTGCAAATATCAGGACGCTTGAATATCTAAACCTTTCGGATGTGTTGCCCCACCAAGTTGCACATCAACTGTCCCTGGAAATATTAATCCTATCAAAGACAAATTTAAAAGAATTGCCTGGGGATATTGGAAACCTAAGCAGTTTGGAAGAATTTTCTTTGGGAAATGCTTTGTTGGAAATGTTGCCCTGTTCTCTAGGTCACCTGAGCAGCTTGAAGAAGTTGTGGGTTTGTGATTGCCCAGAATTGAAAATCAACAAATTCAGCCTCAGTCTTGATGGATCCGAGGCATCCGATAATATCATGGTTTCTAATGGAATTAACTTTTTAATAGCAATATATCAACATGTTTTCTAATATTATGTTTTGACTCTCTAAATGCAATATACAATTATGGTTTTCAATGAAATATATCGGTAGGGGATAGTCATGGTGGTTATTGCCTTGTTCACTAGCAAGCTTCAAATATGCTTGGCCATCTATAAAGGTTTCTTGATTTTGGGTAATTAACTTACTCTAAAATGAAATAAGACATTCAATGTGTTCCTTGTAATATAGATATAAAGAAAACATCTAAAGAAATATAATTGCACAATGATCCAGTCCAAGAAAACAAGGTTTTCCACAAACCAATTAAGTCTTTCAACCTTTTCGGCTTATTTGCTTATATCAAACATTTGTGTAGGGTTGCAACCAATTAACATTTCATTGAGTATGTATTTACAAATCAATGATTTTGGGATCAAATCCCACAAAGCAATTCTATAACTGCTTTTCAAATTTCTTCAAACTTTTGAAAGTAAAACCAATGAATTATCAATATAATTTTATCATAATAAAAAACAATTAGAAAACCTTTAGCCAACTCAAATTGCTCATTCGTTAGGCTTGAACCAACATCTTTTCTAGAAAAATTCAACAATTCCAATTTAATAATCCTATCGGCCTCTCTTTGTACTTTTGGCACAATTGCTAGTATTAATTACTGTGTATCTGTATTAGTTAATTGCTGCTATTTCTTAATAACAAACATTCTACATGTTATTATCTCTCTCCGTTTGGTATTATATGTTATTACTATTAGGCATGCATATTTGTTCAGATGTATGACACAGTTATTTTATGGTAACATAGTTGCTGAATGTGAAACTTCACGCCATGTATCAAAGGGTATTTCTAATTAAGGTGTCCGGAGTCAGAATTCAGGTGATGGCTTGATCCTGGGTGGCTCGGGACGTGACACTATGTTCCAAACCATCATAAATATAAATCTATCAACATTCTGCTAAATTATTCATTAAAAAACCAGTTAGCTAATAATAACTGTATAAAGACAAAAGTATCCGACTTCATCCATGGATTTGCCACTTTCTTATAACTATTTGACAAAGTATTTAGTAATCCAAAATGTGCAGCTTCAAAAGACAATATTTCACACCAAAGGTCCAAAAAGAAAACAAACAAAATGCCATTTGCTTGCTTATTATGGAGCACAAATATGTTAAGGATCTGCTTGTGCCTACTTCTGACGTTACACAACCATACAAGAAGCTTTCTGATCTTACTAAACCATATAAGAAGCTTTGTTTTCATAGCCCATAACTGGGCAAAAGCAGGACAAACTTTTATTGAAACTGCTATATTTTCTCGATCAGTTGAAAACCGCTATCTAATCTCAGTCTATTGAAGCCAACCTAAAACTTTTATTGAAACTGCTATATTTTCTCGATCTGTTGAAAACCGCTATCTAATCTCAGTCTGTTGAAGCCAACCTCGAATACTCACACAAATTGGTTAAGGTACTCATCGACAGTGGTGTATTTCACATCAGGGTACAGCTGACTGCCCTCCACTCCATTAGGTCCAATTTCAAAATTTGTTTGATCCCCTTTCACAAAAACAGAGTGACTGATTGCCATGACAATATTAGCTGGGAATGGTGACACTGCAGCACCCACGGTAATTTTGGAAGCTGTAAGCCCATTATCCACAATAAAATTCTCAAAGGTAAAAAAAAATATTTATCAATCTTTCCAGCAAATTTCTGACCTCAGAAAGAGGCCTTACCCCTAATCCTGATTAATCTTTCAAAAAGTAAAACAAATTGGGCTATCATTTCAGCTTGAAGCAGTACACTGGCGAAATCAATATAGACTACCAACCATTTTATAGACAACGTTCTTAAATGATCAACTTTTTCCTAAAATTATGTTCCAAATTCGTTGGATTTGTTAAGTTTTGCCCAAAAAAAATATGGGTTAAAAAAATCGTGAGAACTGAGATTTGCAAGTTCTGACCTTCAATTATTTTGAGAACCTGCTCCTCAGGGACATAGACCTTCTCTAGAGTCTTTCCGATCTTCTTTTCCCATAGAGCCACAAGTTCATTGAAAGACAGAGTGTTTGCAGGAAGTCTTAAGTATAAGGTCTTGTTCAGAGTTCTGGGATCGTCCACTGCCCTGATTGTGTATGTTCCAATGTCTTCCTCCTTCACATACACAGCTGCATTGTATCCAAGGAAAAATCAAAAAGAGAAATCCTTAATCAAGAGAAACACTAAACTTAACACCATGATATAAATCTTATAACGAAGGTCATCACTGCTAGAACTCATAACACAGAATGTTGCTGCATAAAGAGATAGAACCGGATTTTCAACTGCAACTTTTTGGAATAGATAGAAGGCACACTGTCAAAAGAAACAGTTATCAAACCTTTAGCATTTCCATCTCCAAAAATGACTACTGTATCCCTTGGAGGAGCTGTAAGGCCAGCCTGTGACAGTGTCGGAAGGAAATAACCAGCAAAAAAGTTGCTGGAGACATATGTATAAGGGATGCCCGCTGCCTCGGTTGCCCTACGGATTTTGACTTTCAGCTCAAATGCACTCTTGGCAGGCTCCACTGCATGAACGTTATCAACATCATTCCCAAACTCAGATGGCAAAAACCTCTGCAAAAAATCAATCTATTGGGTTAAATATAAAATTTAAGCAGAGGTATTAATAAACATACAGTTACAACATGTTTCCAGAAATTTGAATGCATTTAGCTAAAGAAATAAATTACATAGTCTAAGGGGCAACATTTTCTTCTAGAAAACCATAAAATATTTTTGGAATTCCAGGTTACAACAGTCAAACTTCAAGATTTGAGGCGCTCAAGAGGTTTTTGATAGTCTTGAGTCTATTTTCATCATCAAAAAAATGATTGAAACACTCGCAAGCTTGGATAAAAAAACCAGGTTTCAATGAGAAATAGCCTCCCAGGGCAATTATGGCTTCAGTAGACAAAGGCTAAATGATTGGTTCACCAAACCACCACTCTAACTAGGAGTTAACTTTATCATTCCTTTATTGCAGAAGAAAGATATCAACATGCACTCTTACAATATTGAAAATTCATTTTTGGTTATTATCTCAGTATAGATCCATCTTAAATACAGAAAGTTTTTCAACTTTGATGATGGAAGCACTCACATCATTACACATCATACCCATCATACCGAGCTGTAGAATGGGCCTCTGGGTTCAATAAGAATACCACCTACATAAATTTTGCAAATTAACTCTATTTCTTAAGAGCAAAAGAGCAAAGAGATACCTTGATGGTTCCAACTTCTTTAATTGCTTGGATAATATTCAACTGATTGGCTGTCTGATCTCCTCCTACTGTGGAGATTACCACATCCACCTTCTTCAATGCCTCCACAAGGCTTGCATGATCATCTAATGATCCCTGTTAAAACAGCATAAAAACCCAAATGGCTGCTGAAAGAAACATTACATGAAACTATTGCATAGCAGTAGAAAGCAGTGAGATTTTAACTTACATTGAGTATATTAGCTCCTGAAGACTTGAAAGAGTCCAGAAGCTGGGCTCTCTCAGGGTTAGCAGAAGCAGGTGAGTCTCGGACGAGAAGGAAGGTGGGATGGCCAAGAGCAACGCTGGCTTTGGCGACATGACGACCTATGTAGCCTGTTGCTCCAATTATCAAAATTCGGCTGACGCTTTCCATGTCTACTTTCAAATTCTAACTGTTCTGCAACAAGATAAAGATAAGCGCAGTGGGGAATATGATCGATACAGAGAAATTTCATATATTTATAGCGATTGAAGATAGGTATGAGGGGAGAGAGTGAGGAGGTAAGGGTGGAAATTGTCGAAAATGCAGGCGAATACTCGCAATGGTTGTTGCACATCACATCCTTCTTTCACCATCAGCCAGTTGATTGTTGCCGAATGTTGTACGATCCAATAATTCCAGGAGAAAAACTTACCAAATGGTTGCTACACATCACATTTTGTTGCCGAATATTGTAGGATTCAATGTATCACCAATTTGTTTGAAATTAAGCATGAGAAAAGGTACCAAACGTTGAAATGTCACAGTTTGTTTGTTGAGTCCATATCTGGTTGGTTAGTGGAGTGCTTCTCCAAGGCGAGGATGACCGCCACGCGTGCCACAGGGGGCGGAAGTAGTCAGGAAAGACGAGAACTCTGTAACCCTTGTAATTCTTCTAAGGAGAGAACTCTGTAACTCTTGTAATTCTTCCAAGAAGTGGGACAAAAGTATTTAAGAAAGGGCAGGACCAGACCACCTAATCATCTTCATTTTCCTAAGAGGTGGAGATGATTTTGATGGTGGTGGATGTTAAATTTGTAAATCATTAGTAATGTTTAATTTATAGGACGATTTTTTGAATAATATAAATCAGGTGTAAAAGTTTATATAAGAATTAATAGTAAAAAGATGCGAAAACTAGGGAATAAAATTGAGTTAGAGAGATTTGTGGAAAGATTATAGGATGGTATAGTCAAATTTAATATTTAATTATGGAATAGTTATTATGATCATCTAAAATTATGTAAAAAAATAATTTTTTAAGTATGAAAATTTTGTTGGTACAGGTGCACAGTAAATATAAATAAACACACAGTAGAATATCAATCACATAAATACACAGTAGAATATTAATCACATAAATACAAGAGTTTAACGTGGTTCACTCAACCAATAGCCCACTAAACATAGGGATCAGGAATTTATTAATCAAATTGGAGATTACATCAAGAAATCCTCACTAGACCTCTCACACTCTTCACAAACCATCCATGATTGCCTCTTAAATAGCATAGAGAATCTCTGTTAAATAGCATAGAAAATCTAACAGCCTCATTAACTCCCTCACATCAAATATAGGAGGCATTAACTCCCTCCCAACAGCCTGGAGCGAAACTGAATTTCTATTATTGTCAACAGCTGAGATTTTTCCTATTTTGCTCTAAACAAAAAATCTCAACAAATTTATATAAAAAAAAAAATTAAAATTTATGAAAAATTATAAAGAAATAGTTACCACTATAATTGAGTTAAATATTGATTTATAGCATAGATATTATAGAAAAATTATAAAATATTACTATGAATATATTATGGTAACTTAAATTATATTAAGAAACCAAATTATATAATAGAAACGCACACGAAATTTCTTTGATTGAATAAAAATTTTCTTATCGTAAACTTTAAATTTTTATTTGTTTCTCCGTAAAAAAAATTATATAAATCTTGTGATTTAATGCTTAAATTGAAATATAAAGTTGAAAAAAATGATATGATAATAAATATAAGAAATTCTTTTACTAAGATTATTTTAAATAATATTATTTCTAAAAGAAATATATTAAAAAATATATTTATAAAATATATTATTATTATTAATTAAGTTTAGAAACAAATTTTATAATTAAAAAATTAATGATTTAAAATTTAATTTAATTAAAAATATTAATTCACATTAATAAATATTTAATAATTAAAATAATAATAAAGAGAAATGATAATTAAATTGAAATAGTTAATAAATTATAAAAATATATTAAAATATTTTTTTATTTTTATTTTTACAATACTTTTTCTTTTTGTAAGTTATGAAGATTTTATTAATCAATCAAAAAGTTATGAAGATTTTATTAATCAATCAAAAATGAAATACATTATATCATGGTTCTTTTTCTAGTACAATGTGGCATATACTAACAAGAGAATAATTGAGATGTATGAGACCAAGAGTAGTAAAGGAGGCACAAAAAGTAAAAGAAACAATTACAAAAGAGAATCACTCAATTTGGGGAAGGTCCTCAAAGTGACTTTTTTTTCTTTCTTTTTGAAACATTGACCCAACCTTTCAAAGGAGGGTTTATTAAAGCGATCTAAAGATTATCATTGTGTGTTGATGTAGAGTCCTTGTCAAAGTCCAAAGAAGTTGAATCATGAGCTCACTTCAATGCACCAAAAGAATCATTATTATTTACTTTCCTTGTGCTTATCGAGGGAGCCTGTTTCACAACAGGATCCTCAAGAGACTTTTGAGGAGGTGAAGTCTAAACCTTGTCCACATAATGCATTTCATCATTAGATCCTTCATCATCCTTGTCTGAATAAGAGGAATTCTTGCTCTCCATAGGAGACGAGTCACATGGCTTCTAACTTTTAACTCTGGAACTACAAATGTTCTACTCTTGGTGAGATTAGAGAAGAGGGAAAGGGTTTTGTAAATGGCATGTTTGATAACAAAAGCAACAACATGGAAAGTAGTATTCTCAAAGTCTAAGGCTTGGGTCCAATGAAAATCCCCTATTTTTAAATTGATTTGGTCTGGAATGTTGAAAATAGTAATAACAAATGCTAAAAATAACATTCAGAATATTCCAATTTTGATTTTTCCTTGAATTAAAATTCGAATTTAGTCTCACCAGCTGCTTGAAAAATAATTAATTAATTCATCTTGGATTAATTAGTTGGAGAGGTTCAAGCTAGAAGTCTTTGTGAAGTCATGTGACAATTATCCCTTAAATTAAGGAGATTATCCCTTAATTAAGGAGATAAGGATGAGTTATAATTGATTTGTAATTAGTTACCTCAGTTAACCGAGCTATGTCCAGTTAAATTAGTTCCAAACAATTTGAGGAACTAATTGTGAGTTGATTCAGTTAATGCATGCATGCATGAAACTAGTGTACTCCAGATAACTGAGGATTCTCTCATAAATAACTCATGCATGTCTATTTAGAGAAAGACCTAGATGAGATTAAAGACAGGGACAAGTTACTATCAGTTGCATGAGTTTTCCTATAAAGGAAACTCATCCATGCAGAAGGAATAAGGTTCCTTGAGGATTGTGCAGTTTTACAGGGTGTGAGATCAGTGTTACACTTGGTAACAGTAGGATCACCCAGGAGAAACAGCGCAAGGAAATAGGAGGCTTGGAGGGGTGAGGAGAAGGTTTGTGAGAAGCCTTGTTTGCCTGTGAGCGTCTAGGAGGATTGTACTGAGAGCTGGATAGTTGTGAGAGCTAAAGCTTTCTGTAATCTTGATGTATTTCCACCTTGTATGATAATACATATAGTGGGGTTTCCCCTGAGTATTATTCTGTGTTTCATGTGCATTGATTCTGCTTCTGGTTATATGTGTTTTTCTTGATCTTGCTCAAATCTATCAAGCTCCCGCAAGTTTGATAGTAGAAGTAGATTATTGTATTTTTCTTTGGTATATTGCATTATCAAGTTAATCTACAGTCAGATTTTCTACATAGATCTCAGAGGTAGATTTGTAGAGAATTTGCAGAATTTCTACGTGGTATCAGAGCTAGTTGATCTATAGAGAAATTTTCACATGGTATCGGAGCAAAGGTGATCGAAGTTGTAAACAGTATACTGAGAAGAGAACTCGAAGTTTGAATTTTGGGATTACAGGTACAAATCGAATTCATCTCATACTTCAGGTTGGTCAAGGGTGTTCTTTGGCTTGAGACTCGAGTATGCCTTGGATGGAAGCTCGAATTACATAGCATGGAAAGATCGCATGGACATTGTATTAGAAGACAACAGCTTGAAGTATTTCATTGATAAAGAAATCCCAAAGCCAGGTTCAACTAATGCACAAGAGTTGGCTGAATGGAAGAAGTGTGTGGTGAGGGCAAGACAGATCATCCTTGAGGGAATTCGAGACCATATTGTCTCGAGTCTCCATGAGAATGAGACTCCGTTTTCAATGTGAAAGACATTGAAGGACCTCTACCAGAATAGTAGCGACCACAGGAAATTTTTGCTCAAGGATAAGCTTTAAAGAATCAAGATGGAGAACGGTGATACTATTTCTACATATCTTAACAAGCTCACCACCTGTAGATATGAGCTTGAAAGTGTGGGAATAACTACTGTTGATGATGATATGGTGAGCCTTGCTCTCCTCGGTCTTCCAAAGAGCTGGCATAGTTACCAAGACTTTGTGAATGGAAGGGAGAAACTTCCAGATTGGGAATGGCTGTGGTTGGATCTCATGCAGGAGGAGATTAGGAGGAGCACACAAGATGGTTCTTAATCCAAGGAGGAGGAAGAAAATTTGGCCTTAGCGAGTAAGGCAAGGAAAGGGAAGGAGAAGGTTTCTCATCCCAAATCGAATTCTTCTCATGGAGGGAAGAAGGGTGACAAATCTAAAGTGAGATGCTTTAATTGTCACGAGATGGTTCATTATGCGACTAATTTCCCATCGAAGAAGTCCAAGAAGGGATCCTCAGAAGGATCTGAAGGTGAGGCATTAGCCTCTCAGTTCGAAATGGACTTCACCCTCATTGCATGCATGGTGTCTTCAATGATGGGTTGTGGTTGGTTTCTTGACAGTGGAGCCTCATTCCACATGACCGGCAATAAAGTTTTATTCAGTACCTTGGAGGAGAATACCACCTACATAAATTTTGCAAATTAACTCTAATTCTTAAGAGAAAAAGAGATACCTTGATGGTTCCAACTTCTTTAATTGCTTGGATAATATTCAACTGATTGGATGTCTGTTCTCCTCCTACTGTGGAGATTACCACATCCACCTTCTTCAATGCCTCCACAAGGCTTGATAAATCCAGGGTTAATATGGATCTATGTTGGTTTTACTATTGCCACCAATTTGGGTGATCACAACTTCTATATTTAAACTTAAGTAACAATTGTATATCAATGGGTTAGATTGGCTTAACAAGTTTATGAAAGCGGATAGTTAATATAAACACCATGATAGTTCAAATATTACCAAATGACAAGTTAGTGCTTGAACTCATTGCTTAGGCTAAGATCACTAAATTAAATGTGTTAATAATTCCTTATAGTCCCAATTCCAAAAACTTTAATGTCAACATAACAAAAAACATGTAAAAATTATGGTGTATTTTTGCAATTGCTCATGAAGTTTTCATAAAAATCACAAGACAAAAACCTACTCTATTTCTCTACGCAATTCAATTCACAATTTAGAACATCAGTCACAAACATGCAATGAGAAATAACAAATATGCACACAATATTTTTTCCAACGGAAAGAAAACTGTGAAAAACTCTAATGCCTGCTTGCATTCATATGATGATTAGAAATGTATTACACTTGCTTTGCTCAACTGAGCACAACCAACAAGTGCATAACCTATCTCTTTATTCACTAAGAAGCTCTAACCCAAACTTAGTCAATTTATGCCTGTGCTTGAACCCCTATTTCCTTACACAATTCCTTGAGAAATTAGGCCCCTATTATTTAGGAAATTCCTAGAATTGATTGTGCAATTCCTCAAGGTTGATCATCATATTGGATGCAACACTTGTAAACTCAAGACTAGTCTACAACTGATGTTACACTGACTTGGAGTATCCATCATAGTTGGGGAACTCAAATTCTTTACATGCACTAGTTATTTGGGTTGATTGATCAATTAACTCGATGATCATTGAGTTTGACTAAAGTCCCACTGCACAACTGACCTTCCACTAGTTCCTCCAATGATTAAAACTAGTTTAACTGAAAACAACTTGAGATAACTAACCTTGATTGCTACAAATTAACAATCACACATGGTTAATTGAACTCTAACTCCTCCAACTCGAATTTACTGAGTAAACTAGGTGACACAAGCCATGTCACACAAGTTAACTGCATCCAAGCTATCTGCTGATGTGGAAATTCAATTTTTTCTCAATTTAATCAGAGCAAAATAAAATTGAAAATTTCTTGTTGCATTTTTCAACACTCCCTCTCAGTAAAAAAGGGATTATCAACCACCTTTATCATGCACCTATGGAATTCGAACTTCCGTCTTGACAAGGCCTTTGTCAAAATGCCAACATCTTGTTCATCTTTTGGAATGTACTGTAACAACATTATCCACCTTTGCACACAGTCCCGTAAATGGTGATACCGGATATCTATATGCTTGGATTGATAATGGAATACAAGATTCTTAGAGAGCTTAATGAAACTTTGATTATCACTATAGATCACAATTGGATCCATTATCTGACCAAATAGTCCCACAAGTATCTTTCTCATCCAGCTCACCTCATATGTTGCTTGTCTTGTAGCCATGTATTATGCTTATGTTGAGCTGAGTGCCACAAATATTTACTTCATGTTGTACGAGGAAACCGTTGTTGACCCAACATTGAAAATTACACATGATGCACTCATTCAATTTGATGGACTTCCCGCCCAGTGTGCATCTATGAAGCCACACAACTTCAGTCCCTCTGTCTGTCTATACCATAGTCCAAACTGGGTAGTGCCTCTAAGGTACCATAAAACATGCTTAGCTACCTTCCAATATAATTTGGTTGGCCTAACCATAGCTTGGCTCAGCTGGTTGGCTGCTTAGCACATATTTGATCGTGTGTTCAGAAGATACATGAGTGAACCCACTAGTTGTTGATAAGTGGTAGCATCCATTTCCTCAACTAAAGTGGCATCCTCCTTCCTCCAATTGGTCACAAGAGGTGTCTCCATGGGTTTACAACTCTCCATGAAAAACTTTCACAGTATCTCATTTGCATACTTACCTTGAGACACAAACAATCCTCCATTGCCTTTCCATACTTACAATTCGAGGAAGTAGTGCATGAGACCCACTCCCTTCATTTCAAATTCCCTTGCAAGGTCCTCCTTACAAGATCCGATCAAATTCTCATCACTAGTTAAAATCAAATCATCAACATATAAGACAATAATAAGCAATTTACCTTCTACCAAGATATGATAAAGGTTTGCATCTTCTTCACTTTTGGTGAAGCCCAAACCAGTGAGATAGCTATTGATCCTGGTGTACCAAGCACTGGGTGCTTGTTTGACACTGTACAATGCTCGCTTAATTCTGCACACATGAGACTCTCGATCAAATGTCTCAAAACATTTTGGTTTTTTCTTGATGTACACCTCCTCCTCAATAACTCCATTGAGAAATGTTGTCTTTACATCCATCTGGTGAATCTTCCACCCCATTTGTGTAGCCAGTGCAAGAATTAATCTAATGGATGTGTAGGTTTTAACCCCATACATAAATTACCTGCAATACGAATTCTAAAACATAAAAAATAAACAATGCGAGAGCATAAAACATAAAACACATATACACAGATATTTTCCCCTGGATCCCAAAACTGGGACTACCAGCTTGATTTTTCATTATTTTTCTTTCAGTGTTACAATACATATTTATACATGCCGAAGCACCCAATACCATGGACCAAAAACCATCGCTTCCAAAACCATGGACTGAAAACCATCGCGTCCAAAACCATGTGCAAAAATCATGCACAAAACCATCGGTAGGTCCACCCAACCTAATATAGGCTAGTTGTGAAAGAATAACACGACCCAACATTCTCCCACTTGTTGTTTTCTTTCCACAGGGGGCCACAAGAGGGTTTAGTCATTTATCCAACCCTGCAATGCCCATTGTTTCTCTACACCAAGAGAACTTCTCAGAGCTCACAGATTTTGTCAATGCATCTACAATATTCTTCAAAGTGCCCACCTTTACTAGCAACACCTTTTTGTCTTCTATCATATCCCTCACAAAGTGATACTGAACATCAATGTGCTTTGTCTTTGAATGATAAGCAGGGTTCTTTGCCAAGAAAATTGCACTTTGGCTGTCACAGTCTATCCTTATAGCTCCCTGTACTATCCCCATACTTGAACACAATCTCTGCAACCAAACTACTTCCTTGCTTGCATGAGTGGCTGCCATGTATTTTGCCTCTGTAGTTGATAGTGCCACTAAATATTGTTTCTTACTCATCCAACTGACTGCACCTCCAAATAGGTTAAACACATACCCATTTGTAGATCTTCTCTGATCCAAATCTCTAGCCCAGTCCACATCAACAAAGCCACGGATATCCAAAACTTTGTCCAATCCTGGTCTTCCTTGGTAGCACAAACCATAATCACTAGTGCCATGCAAATACCTAAAACCCCACTAAAATGTTGTCCAATGCTCCTTCCCTGGTTTTGACATAAACCTGCTCAATACTCCCACTACATGTGCAATCTCTGGTCTAGTACAGACCATTGCATACATCAGGCTACCAACTGCACTTGCATATGGAACAGGACATATCCTCTTCCTCTTCTTGTGTCTTGGGACACTGTTTAGCAGATAAATTTACACCTACAGGAATAGGAACCTTCACCGGTTTACTATCCTGCATAATAAACCTCTGCAATATTGTCTCGACATACTTCCTTTGGTTTACCAGAGCTTCCTCTTTGTCTGATCTCTTTTAATTTCCATGCCCAAAATATAGTTTGCGGTACCAAGATCTTTCATGTCGAATTTGGAGGACAATTGGGTCTTCAAATCCTGGATAATTTCTTTGTCATTTCCAACTAGCAACATATTATCCACATACAAGACCAGATAAATAACACGGTCACCAATTAATTTAAAATACACATAGTGATCTGCTTTGCTTCCGGTAAAGCCAAGTCCCCATATAAATGTATCAAATTTCTGATACCATATCCTTGGTGATTGTTTTAACACATACATAGACTTCTTTAACTTGCATACCATTTCTTTCTTACCCTTCACCGCAAAACCTTCAGGTTGCTTCATGTAGATCTCCTCTTCCAAATCCCCGTGAAGAAATGTTGTCTTCACATCCATATATTCTACCTCAAAATCAAAATCAACAACAACAGATAAAAGTAATCTAATAAAAGCTACCTTGGCAACAAGAGAAAATTTAGTTTGCGGTACCAAGAGCTTTGTGTAATCTTGATGCATTTCCACCTTGTATGATAATACATATAGTGGGGTTTTTAGTTGAGGCTTTCCCCTGAGTATTATTCTGTGTTTCATGTGCATTGATATGCTTTTGGTTATATGTGTTATGCTTGATTTTGCTCAAATCTATTAAGCTTCCGCAAGTTTGATAGTAGAAGTAGATTATTGTATTTTTCTTTGGTATATTGCATTATCGAGTTAATCTACAGTCAAATTTTCTACATAGATCTCAAAGGTAGATTTTTAGAGAATTTGCATAATTTCTACGTGGTATCAGAGCTAGCTGATCTATGGAGAAATTTCTACATGGTATCGGAGCAAAGGTGATCGAAGCTGTGAACAGTATACTGAGAAGAGAATTCAAAGTTTGAAGTTTGGGATTGCAGGTACAAATCAAATTCATCTCATACTTCAGGTTGGTCAATGGCGTTCTATGGCTTGAGACTCGAGTATGCCTTGGATGGAAGCTTGAATTACATAGCATGGAAAGATCGCATGGAGGTTGTATTAGAAGACAACAGCTTGAAGGATTTCATTGATCAAGAAATCCCAAATCCAGGTTCAACTAATGCACAAGAGTTGGTTGAATGGAAGAAGTGTGTGGTGAGGGCAAGACAGATCATCCTTGAGGGAGTTTGAGACCATATTGTCTCGAGTCTCCATGAGAATGAGACTCTGTTTTCAATGTGAAAGACATTGAAGGACCTCTACCATAATAGTTGCGACCACAGGAAATTTGTGCTCAAGGATAAGCTTTGAAGAATCAAGATGGAGAATGGTGATACTATTTCCACATATCTGAACAAGCTCACCACCTGTAGAGATGAGCTTGGAAGTGTGGGAATAACTACTGCCGATGATGATATGGTGAGCCTTGCTCTCCTCGATCTTCCAAATTGCTGGCATAGCTACTAAGACTTTTTGAATGGAAGGGAGAAACTTCCAGATTGGGAATGACTGTGGTTGGATCTCATGTAGGAGGATATTAGGAGGAGCACACAAGATGGTTCTTCATCCAAGGAGGATGAAGAAAATCTGGCATTAGCGAGTAAGGCAAGGAAAGGGAAGGAGAAGGTTTCTCATCCTAAATCGAATTCTTCTCATGGAGGGAAGAAGGGTGACAAATCTAAAGTGAGATGCTTTAATTGTCACGAGATGGGTCATTATGAGACTAATTTCCCATCAAAGAAGTCCAAGAAGGGATCTTCAGAAGGATCTGAAGGTGAGGCATTGGCCTCTTAGTTCGAAATGGACTTCACCCTCATTGCATGCATGGTGCCTTCAATGATGGGTTGTGGTTGGTTTCTTGACAGTGGAGCCTCATCCCACATGACCGGCGATAAAATTTTATTCAGTACCTTGGAGGAGAATACCACCTACATAAATTTTGCAAATTAACTCTAATTCCTAAGAGAAAAAGAGATACCTTGATGGTTCCAACTTCTTTAATTGCTTGGATAATATTCAACTAATTGGCTGTCTGTTCTCCTCCTACTGCGGATATTACCACATCCACCTTCTTCAATGCCTTCACAAGGCTTGATAAATCCAGGGTTAATATGGATCTATGTTGGTTTTACTATTGCCACCAATTTGGGTGATCACAACTTCTATATTTAAACTTAAGTAACAATTATATATCAATGGGTTAGACTGGCTTAGCAAGTTTATGAAAGCGGATAATTAATATAAACACCATGATAGTTCAAATATTACCAAATGACAAGTTAGTGCTTGAACTCATTGCTTAGGCTAAGATCACTAAATTAAATGTGTTAATAATTCCTTATAATCCCAATTCCAAAAACTTTAATGTCAACATAACAAAAAACATGTAGAAATTATGGTGTAGTTTTGCAATTGCTCATGAAGTTTTCATAAAAATCACAAGACAAAAACCTACTCTATTTCTCTACGCAATGCAATTCACAATTTAGAACATCAGTCACAAACATGCAATGAGAAATAACAAACATGCACACAATATTTTTTCCAACGGAAAGAAAACTGTGAAAAACTCTAATGCCTGCTTGCATTCATATGATGATTAGAAATGTATTACACTTGATTTGCTCAACTGAGCACAACCAACAAGTGCATAACCTATCTCTTTATTCACTAAAAAGCTCTGACCCAAACTTAGTCAATTTATGCCTTTGCTTGAGCCCCTAATTCCTTACATAATTCCTTGAGAAATTAGGCCCCTATTATTTAGGAAATTCCTAGAATTGATTGTGCAATTCCTCAGGGTTGATCATCATATTGGATGCAACACTTGCACACTCAAGACTAGTCTACAACTGATGTTACACTAACTTGGAGTATCCATCATAGTTGGGGAACTCAAATTCTTTACATGCACTAGTTATTTGTGGTTAATTGATCAATTAACTCGATGATCATTGAGTGTGACTAAAGTCCCACTGCACAACTGACCTTCCACTAGTTCCTCCAATGATTAGAACTAGTTTAACTGAAAACAACTTGAGATAACTAACCTTGATTGCTACAAATTAGAAATCACACATGGTTAATTGAACTCTAACTCCTCCAACTCGAATTTACTGAGTAAACTAGGTGACACAAGCCATATCACACAAGTTAACTGCATCCAAGCTATCTGCTGATGTGGAAATTCGATTTTTTCTCAATTTAATCAGAGCAAAATAAAATTGAAAATTTCTTGTTGCATTTTTCAACACTCCCTCTCAGTAAAAAAGGGATTATCAACCACGCCTATCATGCACCTATGGAATTCGAACTTCCCTCTTGACAAGGCCTTTGTCAAAATGCCAACATCTTGTTCATCTTTCAGAATGTACTGCAACAACATTATCCACCTTTGCACACAGTCCCATAAATGGTGATACCAGATATCTATATGCTTGGATTGATCATGGAATACAAGATTCTTAGAGAGCTTAATGAAACTTTGATTATCACTGTAGATCACAATTGGATCCATTATCTGACCAAATAGTCCCACAGGTATCTTTCTCATCCAGATTTCCTCATATGTTGCTTGTCTTGTAGCCATGTATTCTTCTTTTGTTGAGCTGAGCGCCACAAAGATTTACTTCATGTTGTACGAGGAAACTGCTGTGGACCCAACATTGAAAATTACACATGATGCACTCATTTAGTTTGATGGACTTTCCGCCCAATATGCATCTGTGAAGCCACACAACTTCAGTCCCTTTGTCTATCTGTACCATAGTCCAAACTTGGTAGTGCCTTTGAGGTACCATAAAACATGCTTAGCTACCTTCCCATATAATTTGGTTGGCCTAACCATAGCTTGGCTCAGCTGGTTGACTGCATAGCACATATTTGATCGTGTGTTCAGAAGATACATGAGTGAACTCACTAGTTGTTGATAAGTGGTAGCATCCATTTCCTCAACTAAAGTGGCATCCTCCTTCCTCCAATTGGTCACTAGAGGTGTCTTCATGGGTTTACAACTCTCCATGAAAAACTTTCATAGTATCTCATTTGCATACTTGCCTTGAGACACAAGCAACCCCCCATTGCCTTTCCATACTTACAATTCGAGGAAGTAGTGCATGAGACCCATTCCCTTCATTTCAAATTCCCTTGCAAGTTCCTCCTTACAAGATCCGATCAAATTCTCATCACTAGTTAAAATCAAATCATCAACATATAAGACAATAATAAGAAATTTACCTTCTACCAAGATATGATAAATGTTTGCATCTTCTTCACTTTTGGTGAAGCCCAAACCAGTGAGATAGCTAGTGATCCTGGTGTACCAAGCACTAGGTGCTTGTTTGACATTGTACAATGCTCACTTAATTCTGCACACATAAGACTCTCGATTAAATGTCTCAAAACATTTTGGTTTCTTGATGTACACCTCCTCCTCAATAACTCCATTGAG
>APFE031129338.1:1835-17154 GCA_000404065.3 Pinus taeda
GCCGGGGGGGATCGGCCCCCTCGGACCCTCGCGGCGGGGACAAGTCCCCCCCGCACCCCCCCGCGTGGAGGGGAGTACAAAACTTCATGGGGTATACATACGGCTGAAACAAAGACCTCTGAATAATCATGCTCCACACACAACAAAATGTCGAACGAGCGTGTATACATGCCTTTGCTATACTAAACCTACATACAAATCCGTAAAAGATGATTTAACCTTTACAACTATTCAAACATTAGTTATACCCAGATCCTCAGATTTATAGATTACGACATGCGCCAATTATAAAAGATGAAAACCACAAAAAGATACTTCTCTTCAAGCCTTAAGATCTTGACCCATCAATAGAACTTATCCTTCTTCAAGCACTCAGGTTCCTCCTTGATTCAGATCCAACTATGCACCATAACCCAATGAACAGTATTCTAGATCTTGCTCTTCATTAGATATTCAATACTTGAGTGCCCTTGCCTAATGATCTCCTCCTCCTTTATAGTCTTAGGCCTTACTCAATACCATGGTCCAAAACCACTTAGAATCAATACTTTGGACCAAATACCTGGGGTCAACACTTCGGACAAGATACCTTGGACCAATACCATGGGTCAAAATACTGAGGACCAAATACCACAGACCAAAACCAAGTTTTACAATATGTATGCACTTTTCCTTGCTTGAAAATGCATGTATAAGCATACGCACCTTTTGGTCTGCGAAGCCACATGTATATGTGGTTTGGTCAAGGGAACCTGTGTATACCTCTTTTTCCTTCATTCTGTGATCCTAAATTGTGATCTGTCATCTGAGTGAGTTGTCATCAAGGACAACACCTGTGTCATAGCACCAAACCTATGTCATAATGCCAACAAATGGTTCAAACTGACTGGAGATATCAGTGGAATAGGCATGTGGCCACCAATATCCACCTAGATCAATTTTCGCATTGGATCAAGAAAAGAAAAGAAGGCAAGAGGAAGCAGAGATAAAGCAAGGAAGAGAAGGATCAAGAAGCTAAAAAAATATTCTTTGCAAGTATTGATTTGCATGTGTATTTTCCCCGCTATATTTGGCATGCATGGTATTGCATGTGGTTTGTTTGTTATTATGGAATGGGTTTTGCAAGTTGTGACAATGTTTTCATGCTAGCCTTTCCATTTCTGGATAGCCATGGTGTGATGGACTTCTCTTGTTTTGGTTGAGCTGGATTGTTAGATGGATTTGAAGTTGAGTGAGGTGGATCTCCGAATGATAGAGCATATGGCCTAGTGGTCCCTAAACCGAACTGTGGATCATGGTAAAGCCACTGGCCTAGTGATCCCTAAGCCAAATTATGGGTTTTGGTAAATCCCGGATTGTGTTGCCCTAGTGGGCCTAGGAATCCTTGTCGGTGAATGGCAAGATATATGGTAAAGCAAAGAGGTGAATTTCTCTCTATTGGGCCTAGTAATCCTGGGTTGGGATATGCAGTAAATCTTGGAGAGTGGGTCTCGATTTAGGGCCTAGTGATTGGTGTAGATTGCAATAAAGCTTGAGAAACTAGGAGATAGGAAAATTCCTCACGGTGTAGGTGGATAAATCTAGTGGCATCCATGCTTGTTTGGCCTAGTGTTTAGTTGAATACCACGGTAAATCATGTTATGACATGCTTATTGTGTTGGCGTAGTGATCCAAGATGGATTACAGTAAACCATGGTTTTTATTGATGAGGGTGAGGTGGTTTAGCCTGGGGGTACCCTGGTTAGTTATTTTGATTTGAGTCCCACATTCATGCTTGGAATATGGAACGGGGATGAATGGATGAAGAGATATTTGGATCAGCCATTCTATGGTCAGGTGGAACGTGGTAGTCCCATCCCGAGTTTGGATTTTTCATCATCAAATGAGGTTATTTCTCCTTGTATTTCTATGAGTATTATATTGGTTTATATGTGGATCATATGGTTGTGATTTCATTGGTATTTATGTTGCTATTATGATGGTTATGTATGTGTTTTATGATAGTGGCTATGTGTGGCTCTCATCATGTTTTTACTGGTAAAGTAATGGACAACATATCTATGACCTAATAGATAATAATGCAACAAATGATATGAGGAAAAAATGGTCCTTAATGATTCTCAGATAAGTATGATATCTCTACACTTAAATATGTTGTTTATACCTGTATATTACATATTTGTGATGTGTTTGATGAAGATCTTGTCATGGCTAGTAGGGGTCCGGTTAAGGGCTTGTTCAAGTATTAACTTTTCCATCATTGTTTCCTTGTTATCTTATGTTCTTTAAGGTGTCATTTAATTCTAGGCAGTGACTTGGGATCTGGGCTTTAAAATATGGTAAAATTCGTGGGGACACCAGCATAGCACTGAGAAAAATAGTCCTTAAATGTTGGCATGCCTTGTCATTAGAGCGTCTAGAGCCTCCTAGACGCTAGCAGGCCTGTAGCATGAGGGCATCCAGATGTCAAGTAGTCAAAAACTTTAGTTGGATCCAAGGGCTAGCTACCTGAGTGGTTGGAATGGTTCCTATGAGTCATATAACTGATGTGGAAGGTCTGTATGTTGTGTTTCTATCGATTCCACTTCCTTAAGGTCACATGGGAGGTTGAATCCAATCATAGTAGCCTCTCATCACATGTTTACCTCGGTTGCCTAGTTACCTGGGTAGATGTGGGAGGAGGGTGTTACAGAGAGGTATCAGAGCATGGTCACCCCTCATACTAGATGGGAGGTTTGTAGGTCATTCATTCATTTTTTTTGCATTTGTGATTAATCATCCTTTTGTTTTATGTGCTTGTTGCATATGCATGGTGTCAGTCATGGTTGTAGTGATGTCGCCATGTGGAAGAGGATGTTGTTTTTATGAAGTATGTCATCATGAGTGTATGATTGGTTATGTGTTGATATTCTTTCGTATTTTCAGTGTACGTCGTTATGGTTGTTGTTGTCATGCATGAGGTTAGGGTATGTGCAGTTGATATGGTCATGCATTGATGACTGGACTCTATCTAGACTGATGGTTACATGATTATGTGCTTATGAATCATATGTCTATATGTTGTTTTGATTATGTTTATACATGTATCATGTGGATTTTATGATCTTGTAGATGAGATATCCTCCTTGACTTATGCTAAGGTACATTGTTTTATTGTGATTTGGTTTAGCTAACATAGTATGCCTTGTAGGAGAAAGATCAAAATGGCTAGTAAGATGGTAGACTACAAAGACTCTCCCTATTAATCATATGAGCAACGTGGTGTTTCACACTCTTCTGATTTGGTAGACACATTGAGAAGCTTGAAGGAATAAAGAATTAGTTGTAAGGAAGACAATGACAGGATGATATAGGCACAAGAAAAACAAGCAGAGGTTAATGCAATACTTCTTCAGATTTTGTCTGAATTGTAGCGACAAGGGCCATTTCGGATCAGCCAAGGATAGGAGGAAAAAACTAATGGGGCATATTCAAGTAGGTCTCATGGTGGTTACAGGTTAGATAGAGATGACATTGTTAGTGATGGAAAGTTGTTAGATACTCCAGATAGGAGAGTACATGGATACAAGTACTATTCTAGTTCTAGTTCTGATAGGAATCATGATCGTCATCATTAGCATCCTTACAGGAGGAGTGATAGGGTATACTTGGAAGATGAGTTTAAGAAAGAAAATCCACCTACTTTTGATGGAGATGTGAATAATTCAGAAGATGTAGAGGCTTGGATACTTGGTATGAAGAAATTCTTTGAGTTACATGAGTACACAGATAATATGAAGGCTAGAATAGCTATCTTCAGCCTGAGAGGTAAAGAAGACATTTGGTGAGAAGATGTGAAGTGGGTTAGAGATATCAGGACATATGACTTGACTTGGCACGAGTTCCAGAGGATTTTCAGGAAGAAATACTTGTCAGAAAGGCACTATGACATTAAGGCCAAAGAATTCTATGAGCTAAAGATGGGATCAATGACAGATGAAGAGTACACAACCAAGTTTTTGGAGCTATTGAGGTACGTGCCATATTCTGTGGATGAGAAGGCTAAAGTTCAATGATTTTTCAATGGATTCCATTATCATTTAGAGATCAGATTGAGTATGATAAGTGTTGGTCACTTGAGGAAGTTATTGGGAAGTTGAAGCATTTCTATGAACAATCAAAGTGTAAGAATGAATCTCAGCAAGGATGGAACGGAAAAGATGAAGGTAAAGGTAAATGACAATCGAAAAGTGTTGGCATTATGTTGTCCTTGATGACAACTCACTCACAAGTCTATTCAGATTTGATAAAGGGAAACTCACATTGTAACAGGTAAATTAAGAGGTAACAGGGATTTGGTTCAGAAGAATAGGAAGTTGGAATAGAGGTCTACTGATCAGAATCAAGAAGTTGAAGGAAAAGGGTGTTTTAAGATAGTTTAAGCTCTATACGCAGGTTCACCTTGTCAAACTAGTGTATACATGTAGGTTCACAGCAAAAAAAAGAGTGTATACTTATGCACGCACTTTCACAAGAGGAAAAGCACATATGGGTTGGAAAATCAAGGAAATTCAAGATTAAAGAATACCAAGGGTCAATACCATGGTAGTATCCCACAATATTGAGCGGAGTAACAACTATTTGATCCCATCCAAGAATACCATAGGTTCTAAGTGTTGTTTTGGTCTGATGTATTGAGAAAGGCCAAAAACTATATAAGGAGGAGAAGATCAAAGGACCAAGTGTGCAAGTGAAAGGGTTTCTCAGGAATAATTCTATCTGAAGTACATATTATGTTGTAGGGGCTATGATTATGATATAATATGAAATATTTTGTGCACATTGAATTCAATGTTGGATCAAGATCATGAGACCTGAAATGACTTATCATTGAAGGATCTAATATTGGTTGGACTAGATCTAATTGCTTACACATGTTCTATTCTTTAAATGTCATGATCTGGGTATGTCTAAAATCTGGAATAGCAACAAAGTTGTAAGTTAGTATTTTCAGATATATATGCTGGATCGCCTTGGTGAAGGCGCATATACAAACGTGTTCGAAGCTTCCAAGTAGCATACACAAAAGAAAACCATGTTATTCAAAAGTGACTGATCTATCTGATGAGTGTTATTGGTTTATTATTTCCTGTCAATGATGTCTTCTTAGATCTAAAAGTAGAACTGAATGCATAAGGAGATTTTGTTTGATTGATTGATTAATTAAGTGAGAAGGGTGATCTTTGTTGTTGACTGTGTAGATCTCTTTAATTTGATAGTGGATGTTCAGAATATTATTGGTCGATACAGATTTGATTCAGAAGTTTTATGTTTTAGTAGTTTTGGAGCTATACACAGGTTTGGTTAAAGGAAGTAGTGTATACACACAGGTTGGGTTCATTATAGTGTATGCATTCTGATGTATGATTCTTGAGGTTGCAGCTGGTTCTGAATGATGATGTAGGTTTCTGGGTTCAACACAGTATTCTAGTGAAAGTGATATGATGGTTCAGATTGGTTGACTGTTGGTTGATGCATTTATTATTATAAAGTTTGAGCTTCAAAGTTTCTGATGGGTCTAGTGTGAAAATTTGATGAAACAAGGCCTTCATATTGTGTTGTTGTGTACCAAGAGAATCTAGTATGAAAATTTATGAAATGTTGTCCCTAGAGGAAGAGAGAAGGTTGTAGCCTTCTGTAGGGCAGTGCTTACGTACTAGTAAACATATCGCCTAGTACAAGAGCTAGAGGGTTGTAGCTCCCTTCTAGTAGAAGCTAGAGAATGAGAGAAGGTTGTAGCCTTCTACAGGTGGGTGCCTGTGTACTGGTATGAGTCTGCACCAGTACAAGATTGTAAACATATTTTCTTTATATCAAAAAGAAGACAAAGACGACAACAGTAGGTGGTTTTTCTCTCGCATTGGGTTTCCACCTTAAATCTTGGTGTTCATGTGTGTTGCTTATGTGTGATGGTTTATTATGTTATTACTGCACATAGTTACTGTATAATAAAATATTGATGCACTGATTAAAGATCAACACGTAATGAATTAACTAAATCATAAGTTCTTTGGGTATATTAATCACATTTTCGTGCACATGCAAGTTCACTTCACTGAAGTAGTGTATATAAATCTGATTGGGAAATGAAAGATTGTTGAATTGTAAATACTGATTCACCCCCCTCTTAGTATTATTTCCAACAATTGGTATCAGAGTAGGTCCTTCAAAAGAAGCTTGATCGCTTGAAGGGAGATCTTTCAAGATGAACAATCATGAAGGCATGGGATCTATCACACCACCAATCTTCAATGGGAACAACTTGGTATATTGGAAAAGAAGAACAAGACCCTATCTTCAGTCACTTGGAGTCGATGTTTGGGAAATTGTGGAAGGAGGATACCAATTTCCAGTAGCAATACCTACAGATATAGCAGGTTATAATTTATACAAAACCAATGTCAAAGTAGTCAATACTTTATTGGGAGTCTGTTAGAATCAGAATTCATCAAAGTCATGCAGCTTAAGACAGCCAAAGTGATGGTACAAAATCATTTAGAGCTACGAAGGTGACTCCAAGGTAAAACGTGCTAAGCTCCGAACTCTCAAAATTCAGTATGAAACTCTTAAGATGCATAGTGATGAAAGTATTGCTAGTTACTTTTTACGTGTAGATGAGATTTTTAATTGTATGAAGAATCTAGGTGAAGAGATAAAGGAGGATACTTTAGTAGAGAAAATTTTGATATCTTTGTCTTCTAAATTTGAGTCAAAAGTATTTGCCATAGAAGAAAAGCATGATCTTCACTCTATTACTGTTGTTCAACTTCATGGAATTATAACTTCCTTTGAAATGAGGAAAGGAGGTTCATTAGATATGAGAGAAGCCACTTTCAGAGCTTCAGCAAAGGGAAAATAAAATGAAGAGCACAATGAATCAGGATATATTTTAGAAGAAGAAGATGAGGTAAACTTTGTCAAGAAGCTTCAATAGGGTTCCATAAGATTCAAAGGTAAGCTACCATTCAAATGCTTTGCTTGTGGTAGAGTTGGCCCTTATGCTGCAAAATTTCCTCATAAAGATAATCATGAAAATGAAGGGAATCTGAAAAAGGCAATAGAAAACAGGTTGTTAAAAGAAGAAGTTACTATACTCATGAAGATAGTGATGGATTATCTAATAGTGATGAAGATGAAACTGAAGAAAATTACAAACTACTCATGGCTTATGACAATGATGATTTTTTGGATGACTTAGAAGAGGGAAATTTTCTTGAAGAAATCACTAAAATCAAAATCTAATTGGAAGAAAATAATATGATCATAGACACATCAACACATCAACTCACTGAAAGAGAAAGGCACAATGAAAAACTAGAATGTGAAGTTGTGGGTCTAAGAAAATAACATGAGAAGACAAAATCTCTTAATCTTAGATTTTCTAAAGGATCAAAAACTTTAAATGAAATCATCAAGGTTCAACATTCTCCTCTTGTAAATACTGGTCTTGGATATACTGAAGAATCATCCCAATCACAAAAGTTGACAGCCTCCACCAGAAACTATCTTGATGCAACAAAGACCAATCAACAGTATGTCAATCATCAACAAAAGCCTAAAAGTACTCATCAGGTAAATCAAGCTCAATTTACTCCAAGGATGAACATCAATAGAAGCATCAACCAAAAGGTAAACAATAGCAAAAGATTCTATGATCGCATAAAATTCTTTAATGGAAAATGATTTTCATGCCATAACTTTGGGCATAAGGTTGCTCAATGTGTTGGTTACAAAAATATAATGACTAGAGAAGAATGAAATCAAAGGAGTGTAACAAGAATCAAGAAAAGTTATTATAATAATTTTTCTCCTCTTGAAGATGAAACTGAATTTTCATTTTGTAATAACTTTGGTCATGAATAATTTGAATGCAAGAGCAAATTTTAGCCAACACTTCAAAAGGAGTAAACATCATCAAATTCCAAGGGATGGAGAAAGAAGGAATTTCAATCAGAAATATGTGGCATAGATTTGTTTGCATAAGGACAAGAAAGTTAGTGGTAAATTGACAGCGGATGCTTTAAACACATGGCAGGTGATAAAGAAAAACTTCATCCATATAATTCTTTAGAAAAGGAAATGAATGTCTCCTTTGGAAATGACACACCAGTTGTCATTAAAGGTAAAGGTTCTGTTTATTTGAAAGAAAAGGTTAAAGTTGGAAATGGCATGTATGTTGATGGTTTAAAACATAAATTGTTGAGTGTCAGTCAAATCTGTGATCAAGTAAATGAAGTTGTGTTTCGATCAAACGGATGTGTGGATCGTAAGCTTGATACAGGAAATACCATAAACAAAGGTACAAGAACTCCAAGAAATCTATACATATTGAAAGGAGGGCAAGAACAACACTATATAAGAAAAACAAATGAGCGTTGGTTATGGCACAGAAGATCGGGGCATCTAAGCTTTTCTCATATAAGAAAAGCATGCAAGCTCAAGGAAATTCGTGATCTTCCAGATATCAGCATCCCAAAAAATACCATTTACAAACCATGTCAAGTCGGTAAGTAAACCAAAGTTCATTTCAATGAAAAAGAAGGATCAGCACATAAGCCTCTTGAACTCATCCATACTGATTTGTGTGGACAAACAAGGAAAAAGTCACCTCGTGGAGAAGAATACTTTATTTTATTCATTGATGATTTCTCTAGAAAATGTTGGATAGGTCTACTAAAGAATAAAGATGAAGCATTTGAAAAGTTTAAATCCTTTAAAGTTTTAGTCGAAAATGAATCAAATCGAAAAATCAAATGTCTCAGATCTAATCGAGGGGGAGAATTCATATCAGATGATTTTTTTTTATTTTTTTGAACAACATGGAATAAAAAGGAAGTTTTTTGTTTCCATAACTCCTCAACAAAATGTCGTATTGGAAGGAATGAACATAACAGTTAAACAAATGGCTCGAGCTATGCTTGATGAATCTGGAACTCCTCCCACCTTCTGGGGTGAAGTTTCATTTACTACCGTGACTACTCTCAACAAAGATAATGTTTGGGTAAATAGTTATCAAACTCCATATTAACTTTGATATGGTAATCCTCCTACTGTAAAACACTTTAGAGTTTTTGGAATGAAATGTTTCATTAAAAAGACTAATGAAAAACTTGGTAAGTTTGAACCCAGAGCAGACGAAGGAATTCTTCTTGGTTATTCATGTAGAAGTAAAGGATACAAATGTTACAACAAGAGACTTCGGAAAAGTGGTGAATGAATTGATGTAGTAATTGATGAAGCATGCAAAAATCTGAAACAAATAAAGTCAACAAAGGATGATGACAATGAGGAAGACGGTGAATCCTTTCCCGTTTCTAATCAAAATGATATAGAATAATAAACCAATGAAGCATCAAAAGAAGTTACAATTGACATGGAAAAGACTCCATCCAGGTATGTTCAAAAGAATCATCTAGAATCTCAAATTTTACGAGAAAAAGGGTCTGGAGTACAGACAAGAAGAACTCTTGCAAAAACTTCCAGTTATCTAGCATTACTATCCTCCATAAAAGCACAAAATGTTAATGAAGCTAGCAAAGATAAATGTTGGGTTAAGGCAATGAATGAAGAACTTGACCATATTGAAAAGAATAATGCTTGGGAACTAGTTCCTAGACCTCTTGATAAAAATATTATAGGAACAAAATGGATATTCAAGAATAAATTGAATGAAAATGGAGAGGTTATTAGAACAAATAATTTTTTTTTTGTAAAGGGTATGCTCAACAAGAAGGTATAGAATTTGAAGAAACATTTGCACCTTTTGCCAGACTTGAAGCCATAAGAATGTTTCTTTCTCTTTCAAGTTTTCGGAAATTCAAAGTGTATCAAATGGATGTAAAATATGCATTTCTTAATGGAGAATTAGAAGAAGAATTTTATATTGAACAAATAGAAGGATTCATTCTAGGAAATGATGCAACGCTTGTATTCAAGCTCAAAAATGATCTTTATGGAATGAAACAAGCTCCAAGGGCTTGGTATGATCGCCTTGACAAATATCTACAACAACAAGGGTTCACAAAAGGATCTACAGATAGAAACTTATACACCAAGATTGAGAATGATAAACTACTAATTATTGTTTTCTATGTTGACAATATCATCTTTGGTAGCAATGAATAATATCTGAGTTAGAACATTTCTTTGGTTATGCAACAAGAATTGAAAATGTCCTTACTTGGTGAACTTACTTATTTTCTTGTTCTACAAGTACAACAAACAAAAGATGGTATTTTTATTTCAAAAACTAAATATCTCAAGCAGATTCTAAAGAAGTATGCAATGGAATATTCTAAACCAGTATGTACTCCAATAGTAATAGGATGCAATCTGAGTTCTAACGATGAATCACCTATAGTGAATCAACCAGCATACATATCTTTGATTGGAAGTCTGCTCTATCTAACAGGTACCAGACCTGATATCATGCATGCAGTAGGAATGGTTGGAAGATTCCAAGCAAATCCAAAGGAATCACATCTCCAGGCTGTAAAAAGAATATTCAAATATCTTCAAGGAACTCAAGACTTTGGTCTATGATATCCTAAAGATACAGATCTTACTCTTCATGCATATACAGATGCAGATTGGGTAGGAAATGTTGACGATCGAAAAAGAACTACTGGAGGTGCATTCTATATGGGATCATGATTAGTATCTTGGTTCAACAAGAAACAAAGTTCGATTGCCTTATCTACAGTTGAAGCAGAATATGTGGTTGCTACATCTTACTACACACAACTACTCTGGATGATGAAAACATTGCAAGACATTCAAATCACATGTTCTCCACCCATCTCCATTTTATGTGATAATACAAGTTCCATCAGTATTTCGAAAAATCTAGTCTTGCACTCCAAGACCAAGCACATACCCATTAAATACAATTTTCTACTAGAACAAGCGCTTGAACAAAAGGTTAAAAATTGGAGTATGTTCCATCAAAAGAACATGTTGCTGATATATTTACCAAACCGCTTCCGAGAGAAACATTTGAATATCTCAAACAAACGTTGGGAGTAGTTTCTCCATCATCCTGTTGTTAAATCTAGTTTTCAGAAGAAGGTTCCTATACGCAGGTTTCATGAAGGATAGTCATGTATATACGTGAGTTTCTGTGGCTGCAGGAGCGTATATGTTTTTCTGATAGAAAAACAGTGGGTCAGACTCTGTCATGGGTGCTTAGTCTAATATTGATGCTTACAGTCTGTTGATATGCTTTGTTCATTGATTTTTATCTTATTGATGAAGATGCCTTGATGAATGATTTGTTGACAATGCATAGGTAGCACAGGTTCAGGGGGAGCATTAGCCTTCACAAATATTCTGCATTGTTGGCATTATGGTTGCTGATTTTAGCTATGGTTTCAGATATTCATATCAATTGCTACATAGGTCATGTAAAGATCTAGGGTGTAATATGACTCCTTCTGTCACAGTCTATTTTTGAATGAGTCCTATTGGACATATGATGGAATTTGTCTCCCCACTATGCACGAAAAGGATGATATAATAATTTCTATATTTCAATCATGTATAACCCACTAGTCTATCCCCACACATTTGGGTGATTGATGTATATATGAGTAATTGGTGATAGGAAGGTCATACTAAAATGGTTGAGTTATAGAGTCATATTATTCTTTTGAAAAAATACCTCTTTAGACTTTGCATGTACTCAGGGGGAGCATGGACAACATAGTGTATCTCAAAGGGGGAGCATATCTTGGTCCACCCTTTTCCATTGATGTCAAAGGCAAAGAGTATTTTGGTGTTTCTTGATATCTCAAACATGTTCTACAGCTTGAAGCAATCAACACCAATATGGTTGCCATCAAGTCCAAAGGGGGAGATTGTTGGCATTATGATACAGGTGTTTTCCTTGATGGAAACTCACTCACAAATCTGTTCAGATTTGATAAAGGGAAGCCCACATTGTAAAAGGTCAATCCAGAGGTAACATGGCATTGGTACAAAAGAACACGAAGTTGCAACAAAGGTCTACTGATCAGAATCAAGAAGTTGAAGGAAAATGATGTTTTAAGATAGTTTAAGTTGTATACGCAAGTTCACCTTGTCAAAGCAGCATATACACGTAGGTTCACAGAACAAAAAGAGCGTATACGTATGCAGACACTTTCACAAGAGGAAAAGCATGTATGGGTTGGAAAATCAAGAAAATCCAAGATTAAAGAATACCAAGGGTCAATACCATGGTATTAGTCCACAATATCGAGCGGAGTAACAACTATTTGATCCCGTCCAAGATTACCATAGGTTCTAAGTGTTGTTTTCGTCTGAGGTATTGAGAAAGGCCAAAAACTATATAAGGAGGAGAAGATCAAAGGGCCAGGTGTGCAAGTGAAAGGGTTTCTTAGGAATAATTTTATCTGAAGTACATTTTATGTTGCGGGGGCTATGATTATGATATAATCTGAAATATTGTGTGCACCTTGAATTCAATGTTGGATCAGGATCATGAGGCCTGAAATGACTTATCATTGAATGATCTGATATTGGTTGGGCTAGATTGGATTGCTTACACGTGTTTTATTCTTTAAATGTCATGATCTGGGTATGTCTAAAATATGGAATAACAACGAAGTTGTAAGTTAGTATTTGCAGATATATACACTGGATCACCTTGGTGAGGGCGCGTATACACGCTGGTTCAAAGCTTCCAAGTAGTGTATACAAAAGAAAAGCCTATTATTCAAAAATGATTGATCTATCTAATTAGTGTTTCTGGTTTCCTGTTGTCTGTCAATGATGTCTTCTAAGATCTGAAAGTAGAACTGAATGCATAAGGAGATTGAGTCTGATTGATTGATTGATTAAGTGAGAAGGGTGATATTTGTTGTTGATTGTCTAGATCTCTGTAATTTGATAGTAGATGTTCAAAATATTACTAGTTGGTACATATTTGATTTAGAAGTTTTATGTTTCAGTAGTTTTGGAGGTATACGTAGGTTTGGTTAAAGGAAGTAGCATATACACGTAGGTTGGGTTCATTAAAGTAGAATATGCATTATGATGTATGATTCTTGAGGTTGCAGCTAGTTCTGAATGATGGTGCAAGTTTCTGGGTTCAGCATAGTGTTCTGGTGAAAGTGATTTGACGGTTTAGATTGATTGATTTTTGGTTGATGTAGTTATTATTATAGAGTTTGATCTTCAAAGTTTCTGATGGGTATAGTGTGAAAATTTGATGAAACAAGGCCTTCATATTGTGTTGTTTTGTACTAGGAGCATCTAGTTAGAAAATTTATGAAAAGTGGTCCTTCGAGGAAGGGAGAAGGTCGTAGCCTTTTGTAGGTCGGTGCCTACGTGATAGTAAACATATCGGCTAGTACAAGAGCTAGGGGGTTGTACCTCCCTTCCAGTAGAAGATGGAGAATGAGAGAAGGTTGTAGCCTTCTGTAGGTGGATGCCTGCGTACTGGTATGAGTCTGCAACAGTGCAATATTGTAAACAAATTTTCTTTATATTAAAAAGAAGACAGAGACAACAACAGTAGGTAGTTTTCCTCCCGCATTAGGTTTCCACCTTAAATCTTGGTGTTCATGTGTGTTGCTTATGTGTGATGGCTTATTATGTTATTACTACACATAGTTACTATATAACAAAATATTGATGCATTGATTAAAGATCAACACGTGATGAATTATCTAAATCATAAGTTCTTTGCGTATACGTTGGTTTCTTTAATCACTGTTGCGTGCGCATGCAAGTTCACTTCATTGAAGTAGCGTATATAAATTTGATTTGGAAATGAAAGATTTTTGAATTGTAAATACTGATTCAACCCCCCTCTCAGTATTATTTCCAACAAAAAGAACAAGGGATCATAATACATATGAGAAAGAAAGCGTGGCACCGCAAAAGAGGTTCAATGCAACTAGACAGGGACATGGGTCACAACAATAACAACATAGAGGTGAGGGTACTAGTTGGTTGGAGTGTTGGACATGTGGTAAGGAGCATCTTAAGAGAGATTGTCCATAGAATCAGGGTGGTAGGACTCATATATATAGTGTGCAAGAGGCACAGATTGTTGGGGATGTTGGTCAGAGCATTCCTCATATTTATGCAACATTGGATAACAAAAGGGAAGACCATCAGGCATCTATCATTTAGATGGACGGTAAGCTTTGTGATAAATTTATTTCTCTTTTCATTGACCTTGGATCTAATTATAGCTATGTTAGTCCTGACTTGGTGGATAAGTGTGGTTTGAGTAAGGAATTGCATGAATAATTTTGGTTAATGCAGTTGGCTACAGGTACAAAGGAGTGAGCTCATCATTGGGTAAGAGCATGTACATTTGATTTGAATGGTATGCCTACCACAACACATTTGAATTCATTACTATTGGGATCATATAGTATGTTGTTGCGCATGGAGTGGTTGTAACTTCATAGAACCAAGGTGGATTTTTATGACAAAGCAATTAAGTGTGTGGATGGAAATGGGAACCAAGAGTCTTGCAGGGAAAGAAGAAAGCCACATCAATTAGGATGGTAACAACTATGCAGGCATAGCGTAGTCATAGGAAAGGGTGTGTGTTATTCGTAGTGCACATTTCTTGTGACAAAAGTAAGGAAGTTGAGGATGTAGATGTTTTGAACAAATGCCCAGTTCTATAGCAGTTTCAATATGTGTTTCCTGAGGAGATTTTAGAGTTTCCACTTCATAGGGATGTATACTTTTCTATTGAGTTAGTGTCAGGGGAAACTCTAGCATCAAAAGCACCTTACAGGATGAGCACACCCGAGTTGGTAGATTAAAGTTTCATTTGAAGGAAATGTTGGACAAAGGATACATTAGGCGAAGTGTATCACCTTGGGCCGCACTGGTATTGTTTGTGAAGAAGAAGGGTGGTACTCTTACATTGTTCATTGACTACAGGAAGTTCAACAAAGTGAATATCAAGAATAGGTATCCATTACCGAGGATTGATTACTTGTTCGATCACTTGAAGGAAGCAACAATGTTCTCAAAGATTAATTTGAGATTAGGATACCATCAGGTACGCATCAAAGAAGAGGACATTTACCAGACAACTTTCCAGACCATGTATGGGCATTATGAGTTTGTTGTAGTTCCATTCAGTTTGACTAATGCTTCAGCTATCTTTATGTGCTTGATGAATAGTGCGTTGTGTTCGTATTTAGCTAAGTTTGTTATTGTGTTCATTGATGACATATTTGTATATTCTAAAAATGAGGAAGAGCATGCCGAGAATTTAGCAGCAGTGTTGAGGTTGTTGGGAGAGCAT
>APFE031129338.1:19534-51912 GCA_000404065.3 Pinus taeda
TCCTATGGTATAGGTGTGGTTGAACACCAATGATGGTGCCCCCTAAGGGGGAGGGTTCTGTAACAACCCTGGTGAAAATTCCATGTAATAAAAGTTAATAAACAAAAAATAATAACCACAGTTTATAGGACACTTATTCCAAGCTGAATGTTGACAAAACATCCTAGTGTGGGTGTTCATCGGTTTATTATGGCTAAGGAAAGTGGCAAAGGAAATGATTAAGGATTTGGAAAGGAAAAATAGCATTTTGGCACATTTATTTCTAAAAATAATAAAAAGTACGAGAAAAGGAAGATGAAAGGTCATAGGTTGCATGTGCGGAGGAAAATGAAGGAAAACATTGGAAAATGAAGAAAATAAAGGCCTAATTGATAAAAAGGCTTATGAGGATCAGTTTCAACCTTTTTTCAGCTCAGTTTCAGAGATCTCTCATTATTCTCTCTCTCACTGTCCTACTCTTAGACACTTAGAGTTTTCTTGGAGTATTTTGGCACTGGATCAAGAAAGAAAAAGGAGGAAGCAGAGATCAAGAAAGGAAGAGCAGGATCAAGTAACTACACTAGTATTCTTTGCATGTGTATTTTCCTTACTAGATTTGGCATGCATGGTATTTCAAGTGGCTCTTTTGTTGTTATAGCATGGGTTTTTCCAGGTGTGACAGTGTTTTCAACCTAGCCTTTCCATTTTCAAATATCCATTGTGTGATGTGGTTCTCATGTTTTGGTTGAGTTGGATTGCTAGATGGATTCGAAGTTGAGTGAGGTGGATATTGTTATAGCACCATTTACCACCCTTGGTATTTGTGATACTTGGTTTATGGCCTAGGGCAACCGCTCCTTCCAAACTTGGTCCAAATATTTTAAAAACAGTGTTTTATTCCCTGTACACTACTTTTCCCTGATAAAAGTGTGTACACACGGGTTATTCAATACCCAACCCGCGTATATGTGTTAAAACACTTTAAAAAATTAAATTTCCTTAATTATGGGCGGAGTTCACGGATTTTACCTGTTGATTACCTCCTATTTCCCGTGGCCCAACTATTTCCCAGCTAAAAAACTAATTGGGAGGAGTATAAATAGACTTCTATGGGAACGCCTTGAGGAGGGTAGGAGATAGAGTTATTATACTGAGATTATCCCTGACTGAGTCTGAAGTATCCCTGTGCTTCAATCACTTCCCCAAGTTTCAGGGAACCCTTGTTTCCTTGATTGTTGATATTCTCCCTCTTGTTTGAGATATCATGGTATTGGTTATGGAAGGAGGCTGTTGAAGATTGGGACTGGACAGATCTGGAGGATGGTTCCACTTGGAACTAGAAGAAGAAGACTCAAGTGAATTCTCTTTGTGTTAGTTATAGCTTTCTACAATAAAAAAAAAGGTGTTGTCTTGCTTCTGAGATTAACTCTGTTTATGCATCATATACTGTTGTAACTCATATATGAATGTTATTTTGATGTATAACCAATCATTTTCTTATATGATATAAAGTTAGTTTCATTAAAATGCTTTATCTATATACTGCTATGTATGTTTTTATTGAATAATTTTCAGGTTTGGAGAACATCAAGAGTTGCAGAGGGTCTAAACCCTGCGGGATCTACCCGAATGAAGGACATTTAGGTACGGTCGCTCTCACATAGTTCGTTTATTTGAGCATTTTGCCTAAGTTGTATGAGTGTTTCTTACTGTAGTTTTATGTTGCTCTGTTGGGGTTCCAACCCAAAGCCCTAGGGTACTTATTCTCGTAACAGAATCGACGACTCCGTTGGGGATAACAATCTTATCATTATTGAATTGAGGCTTCTGTGATCCATATCAGGTTTACGAGAGATTTTTCGACGTAAATCACAAGATCTATCATTTGTCGACGCGTTTCGAACCAACTAGTGTGGTTCATCGTCAAGACAAGTTGAAGAAACAGATCCAGCTTAGCATGTTAAATAGTCTGAGCAGAGTCTCCAACGGCTAAATTTATTAACGACTAATTTTGACTTTAGGACCCAAGTCAAATTTTTATTTATTAATTTAATATTTTATTATTTTTAATACTAATTATTAATCCTTTAATGGAAATAAGTTAAATTAGGTAAAATATATAATAATAAAAAATTTAATGGGTTAGTTTAAAAAGCTATTTATTAATTATTAAAATTATTTATTAATTATATTATTATTATATTATTAATTATTATTATATCCATATATATATATAATATATATAATATATATATATATATATATATATATATATTATAAATATATTATATATATAATATATATAGTATATATATAATATATATTAAAATTATAAATTAGGTTGTTAAGATAAAAGTTAGGATTAATAAAAATATTGGAACGAGCTAACTAAAAAAAATAAAATAAATACTAAATATTTAATATAAATTATAAGAAAGTAGATGGGTAAAAAATAAAAATAATAATAAATAAATTCTATTAACCAGAGAAATTGATTGTTAATGAATATACCTGCCTTACAAATAAAAAAAAAAATAAATAAATAATAATAATAAAATTATTAATAATTAAAAAATAAAAAAAATATTATTTAAGGTAGATATAAGGCATTAAAATAATAATAATAAATAAATAAAAAAAATAATCAAATATAAAATAATAATGTGGGGATAGAATAAAAATTTTTAACTCCTCAGATAAAATACTGTAAATATTAGCGAATTAATACAATCAAATAACGGATTAAAAACGATGGAGGGGGAGAGGCAGAACGGAAGAAAGCGACTAGGAAGAGAGGGCAGGGACCCAACACCTACTAATTTTCCAACCATCCTCTCGATTGAGATTGCTCGGCCTCTTTTCAATCTCAAGAGCTTCCCTAAATTTCCGACGATGGAACTACGAAAATCTAGCAATGACACTAGCCTCCTCAATACAAACATGATGATTGGTTTTTTCCGCATGCTCAGCTAAACAGAGGACTTTGATCTCCTATGCTTAAGGTCAGCTGTGTGTTCACTAATCCTTTGATTGATGGAGAACCCGTCTCACCAATATATGGGGTCCCACAGGAACAAGGGATAATATATACCCCTTTCATATCTTTAGGGTCGATAGGATCCTTTGCTAATCTAAGGGACATACGAATGGTGTTAAGGGGCCTAAAGGTTACAGGGATACTATGCCTCTTGAGAATTCTTGCAATCTTATCAGTGGTCCCTTGAACAAAAGGAAGATGGACACTTGGAATCTACTCCTTCTGTTCCCTTTTAGCAAGAGAATTCTTGGTGGCTTCTAGGAAAGCCTTCTGTCCCAAGTATCTACTATAACCATTCTCAACAAAGACATCAAGGAGATGGGATTTTTCTTTCTCAAAACTCTTTTTATCCGAGATCCTTAAGGCCCAAGTAGCAAGGGTATTGAGAACCCCCATCTTCTGAGCTGGGAAATGGTGGGAACTGGCATGAAGATACTGCTATGTCTACGTTTTCTTTCTAAAAACTTGGTGGGAGAGGGAACCATCACTATTCTTAGAAATTAGAATATCAAGGAAAGGGAGGCATCCATCAACTTCCTGCTCTTTAGTGAACTTAATGGCTAAGGATTGATTGTTTAGATGATCGAAGAAGAGATCTAATTCCTCGTGGCCGTGAGGCCAGATAACATTGGTGTCATCCACATACCTTTTCCAAAGCTTAGGTAGGAGACGGGAAGAGTTAAGAGCCTTGGACTCAAAATCTTTCATAAAAAGATTAGCAACAACTGAGGATAGGGGTGAGCCAATGGCAACCCCACAGGTCTGTTCAAATCTAACTCTCCTTCAAAACTAAAAAAGGTGGAGGTGAGGCAGATCTCAACTAACCGAGCGGTGTCAGGATCTGTTAAGTAGAGTCAAAATTAGTCGTTAATCAATTTAGCCGTTGGAGACTCTGCTCAAACTATTTAACATGCTAAGCTGGATCTGTTTCTTCAACTTGTCCTGACGATGAACCACACTAGTTGGTTCAAAACACGTCGACAAATGACAGATCTTGTGATTTACGCCGAAAAATCTCTCGTAAATCTTATCATTCCTAGTTTGGGTAGTTCAATGTCAATCAGGGCTCAGTTCTTGGTTTGCTTACTGTGACAGTGTTATTTGGTTCAATGGAATCTCAGACCTTAAGTTTGATCTCTTTGATCTGGCTTTGTTTTTTACTTCTCTTGCAAAGCTTTGTATATGCACTTTAGTCTGTTTACAGTAGCGTACACATACTAGTTTCTATGAAGTGAACCTGCATATACACGAGTTTCCTTTATCAGAACCACATGTACACACTTTGTGCTTGAACACAGTCACATATAACATTTTTTGGATTGTTGTTTCAAATCTCTCTACCTAGAAAGTTGTTTCTTGGTCTGTTTAGTCTCTAAGTGGTCAATTTCTATCTATAGAATTTTATTATTCTGCAAGCTTACTGTTTTGAAGTCTCTTCCGCTTTGAAAATATTTGGCCTAGGTTTGATTTTGAGTGAGTTTTACGATTTGTGTTTTGGCACACAAGACTTTGTATAGAGGCTCTTGATTGTTCTAGTCATCTAGAACAACAGATTGTTTTCAATATTAGTGTCAATCTCGATTATTGGTCTACTTGCTTTGCTTTCTATCATTTTGTGGCCTTATACCTTTTCTTTCTTTTTGAAGGTCCCTTTTTTAACGAATTTGAAGGTATGTCTTTCATGACTTCTTGGTTAGTTTGTCAAGCTCTTTACTACTGTTTGGGTCGTTTAGTACAAGTTGAAGCCTTTTTGTTCAAGTTTGCATTCATTGTCGAATTTGTAACATGCAAAGATTCCTTGTGCTCTTCTTTCAGTCTTTGAGTCTTAGTGGAATTTAGAGTGCTTTCAAAAGGTTGTTTTTATTGTTTCTTGAAAAAGAAAAGATTTAAAAAAAAAACATTGTTTTTGTTTTCTTTTGCCAAGTTTGATTTTGGTTTATTTTGATTTTTTTTAAAGTGAATTGTAATCTTTTGGGATTTGTCCTTCTTGTTTGGAGAGGATTTTGTATTCAAAGTTTGTATTCTTTTCAAACACTTAAGTTGGCTTATTAATAGTTATAAACAATTGCTTTCGTTCTTTTTTACAATAATTTAGGATCTTGCATCTTCATTACACCTTGCATTAGGGTAGTTTTGCATTATGAAAGCATCAATAGTCTTTTTAGTTTTTGTATGTGTGAAGTGTGTTTTAAGAAAAGAAAAGAAAAAGTTTTTTGCTTTATAGAAGTTTCATAGAACCCACATAGAGATCTCTTTTCACCGAAGAACAAACGATTGCATTCATATAGTTAGTTTTTCGTTGATCTCTTTTGCATCATACAAACACCATTTATTTCATTTCCATTTATAACCTTGACTTAAAAGAACAACCATTAAAAAAGAAGCACTTAATAAAATAAACTAGAATTTTTGTATTGTCATCAGAATACACCAACAAGTTTAGGTTTATTAGGGCCTTGGATTAGGCGAGAGGAGAGTTAACTCTCCAAGGTCGCTTTAAATTGTAAAACATAGAAGTTTGATTAAAGAGAGAAATCCAGTAGCGTTAGAGAGACTGGGAAAGCTCCGTGACTGGGAGTAAAGCATGAGGGTTAGTGAAGATAAGGAAAAGAGATACCCCTTCTCTTATTTGTTGGATCCTACCTCACGACTATTTTGCCCGGCTTCTGATACGATTTGGTAACTATAGTTACCTATCCTAGGATCCACACAGGTGGCTAAAGAGGGGAATCCCATGGCACCTGAGGTTGACGTTGTATCACGTTCAGCAGTACTTGTGGAGGGCACCCTTGCGAAGCTTGGGGGCTTGCACCGGCAAAGGTTGTTGTCTGGAGGTTAGCATAACTACCTATGATACCTTCGCTAGTAGGCCTGGGGTGTAATTACCCCAGTCTATTTTCAAAAGGCCCTTATTATTAACTTTCTTGTATTTTGGTGTCCGATCCTAATCACCCAGAGCAGAAATACTTGGAAGTTGTTTGATTGCTGATATCTTTAGGGACATTTTACTGAGTGTTATGTGCTCCTAGTCGGCCTAGATTTTTAATTTTCTTGAGTCTTTAAGTATATTTTTTAAAAATAATTCAAAGTGGCTGACCAACCATCTCAACAGTCTCGAAGACTCCGTGGGCTTTCACCTACGAGTCTAGATCCTTCTCCTAGAAGGTGTAGGAGCGATTCTGGAAGTGGTTTCCAACCAGTGGCAACAGGCACATCAGAGATTGATCCTTCGCTTGGGGGAATTAGTTCATAAGATAGACCTAGTACTAGTACAGAGTTAGAGAGGAACACACCAGTTCTTTCTCAACTACTCTTCTAGTCGAAAGATAGTATTAAAGTAGAAGAGCTTTCAGAGTCATTTGCGGCTCTGAATTTTCCTCTCCCTCCTGACCATCCAGACGTTTTGTTATACGTTGGAAATTCAACTTACAAGCCTTCGAGCCCAGGTCCACATACACTATCCCTTCGATGACAACTGTTGGAAGCATGGCATCCACGATGAGTGTTGCGAGCATGAAGACTCCCATATCTGTACAAGGGGGAGGAACTCTTTCAATCCCTTCTAACACTCCTAGCACATCTATCTTTGGGTCTACTTCCATTCCATCGATGAGTGGAAGTTCTCAAGCTAATGCATCCAGTTTTGGTTTTTTTCCCTTTTGAAATTCCCTCTCAAGGTATTCCTTTGGTTCCTTTGAATATACCATCAACTGCCTCTACATCCATGATGAGTGGATCGGCTTATTTTTAGGGTTTCCCATTTTGAAGTGGTCATATACCACATTCCAATCTGACAGTAGGGTCAATGCCTTTTCCTTTTACAAGTCAAGGTAGTAACCCCTTTCAGAGTTGGACAAACCCTGTGGTTAGTGGGATAGGAGATCGGAATAAATTTTTCAGCCAACAAAGGGATGTCTCGTATTCTTCAATTAATTCATTTCAAATTTTTTCACCCTTTTCTAATGCATGGAACCCTTATCAGGGGCTATAAGCTCCTTTCAATACTTTGTTTGGGGGGTAACTTCACTGGTTACGAAGGATTTTCGGCAGGAGTTGGTCAATCTCTGAATTTTTCCAGACCACAAGGATCACCCTTTGGTTTAGTAGGCTCTACAAGTTACTTCGATCAACTTGGTGCCTTTCAAAATCTAGGTCATTCTTTTTAGACCTTTGGGAACCCCGCCCATTCCGGATGGAATTCCCAAAGTCCTCCAAGACTTCCTTTTCTGACCACGCTTAATTTTCCAGAATTAACTAAATTGACAAATGAACCAATTAGGTACAATCCGGCTTGGCCTTCGGTCCCAACTAAACTTCCATCGGATATTCCAAAGTTTGAAGGGAAGAGTGGTGAAGACCCGAGAGACCACGTGACCACATTCCACTTATGGTTCTCATCCAACTCCTTGATAGATGATTCAATCAGGTTGAGGTTATTTCAGTGCACAGTAACCAGGAATGTGGCCAAATGGTATATAGAGTTGTGAGGGGGCACCTATACTTCTTTTGCTAATTTGGCGAATATTTTCTTGAATCATTTTCAGTTTCCTGTCCGCTATGAAGCCGGAACTGAGCTTCTGGCCAATTTTCATCAAGACATGGAAACTCACATTTCGAATCATATCCAGGAATGGAGACAGAGAAAAAGGCTTATTAAAGCTGAAATTCCACCAGAGTTTCATCTCAAATGGTTTCTCAAATCATTACGACCTGAGATCTCAAAGGATGTTTCTCTTTCCAGTGTTTATTCGGAAGAGTAGGCTATTTTTCGAGCCCAACAATTAGAACTGATATATTCTCAGTCTGGGACTCTTTAGAAAATCCTACCTGACGCTCCTAGATCCAAGGTTGATTTAGCCAAACCAAAGTGAAGCCCTCACATCGATGGTATAGTTTGATCAATTGACGTAGATATGGTGAACCTTTTAAACCAATTGCAGCAGTTGTCTCTACAAACTACTTCTTCTAACCAAGCAGCACCGTCTACACCTTTGCCTTCCCAACCTACCTCCATAAACACCGTCCAGGCCTCTAACCCCAAATGAAATCAAAAATCTGATGGGAAGAAGAAGGGACGAGGTAAGAAGAAGAACCAAGAAGGGAAGGGTAATGCAAAGAAGCCCAGCAATGGTGCCAGTGAGGGTAGAAAAGAGTCCAAGAAAAAGGTTAAATTTCCATGCAAGTTATGCAATGGAGATCATTTGACTCACCTCTGCTCTAAGATTCAAGATGCTCAGCACTTGTTAGTGAAGCAAGGGTCCTCTAGCTCCCAAGTTGTCCCGACTAACCCTTTTCCCCAAGGGCAGCAATTGCTCGTTGACGTGAACTCGAACACTAGTACCTCTGCAGGGGCCAACCAGGAAAGGGAAAATTCCTCAACTGTTTATATGATGAACTCTCATGTTGATGTCACCACACAAGCCCGCGATTATGGTTAAACAGAAACATCTAAGGCTAAATCTGTTCCCGAAACCATAGACCCTCTTCATATTGAGTGACCCTCTATTGAGTCTATACCTCAGATACCGAAAGGTTCCGCAAAGTGCTCGACTATTAACCCTAATGCTAGGGAAGCCCATAACTACTCAATTGTAGAAGATCTGGCTCAAAGTCCTTGTGCTATGTCTACATTGGAGGTACTCCAGTCCTGTCCTGCTCAGAGAAGTGCTTTGCTTTCGGCGATCAGGGCAGTGGATCCAAAGAATTCTTTAGTGCTCACTTTTGATATTTTGAATGTCAAAAAGAGACTTCCTCACCATATGGCCTTCTAGATAAAGTCCACTTACCGAAAAACCAATATTCTTCGGACAGTTATAGATAAGGGAGCTTCCACATGTGTAATGTCTATGTCATGTTGGAAGACCATTGGATCACCTTTAGTTGTTCCTTCACCGAATCTCTTAATAGCATTTGATGGACATTCTCATAGGCCACACAGAATTATCCTTGCCTTTCCTATATGTGTTGGAGGAAAGGTCATTAATATTGAGGTAGAAATTATTGACTCTAACCTGGATTACAACCTCCTCTTAGGAAGGAATTGGATTTATGAGATGAATTCCATAGTTTCATCTTTATTCCACATCCTCTGTTTTCCTCACGAGGGGATAATTTTTAAAATAGATCAATTAGATTATTCTCTAGGTGACTCTCGTGCAACTTCGGACTCTACCGTTCCATTGGTGGATAATCCCCGTCAACCTATTGAGAATTTAGGAGTTGGAATGTACTCTTCCTTGATGGGTGTATTTGACCTTCCCCCTCCTACGGCTAGAATCGATGCAATTTCATCCTCCAAGGGGCCTTCACGGAAAGAGTTCTTTAGAACTCATTATTTTTCAGACCCTTGGACCTTACCTTCATCTACGACCACATTAGATGAAGGGCAGGTTGGTGGAATGGCATTTCCCATGTCTGTAGTAGAACTTAGCTATCAATCTATCATTAACTCTACAAACAACCATCCCACTCCTTTTTTACAGGAGGAGTTAGATGGTGATGTGGCTCCAGCTTGGACCCTTGACTCTACTTCTTCTTTGGATTGCTTAGATACAGCTTTACCATATGAGGAAGCAATTTTAGAAGCAATGACAGCTATAGGTCGACCATGGGGAGATTTACATCATCATTCATATTTTCTTCCTCCATTGCATGAAGTTGAATCCAAGTTCTCCAATCTACTTACTAGTGATGGTTGTACAGTTTCAAACCCTTTGGCTCTAGAATAATTATCTATCAAAGGTAATATGTTGGTTATATCAAGAACTGTACCTATAAACATCTCTGGGAACAAGCTAGTGGAGCCCTGAAATGGGCTCTACCTTAAGAAGTATTTTGCTTAGGTTCCGGCCGAGCAATTGCTTGTTTGTACATATTGTATTTTTGTACATATTTGTTGGGCAGTTTGTGATATCGACATTTTTTGATCTACTTTGGTAGGTGTTGATGGATGACTTGACATATTTCAATTCGCTGATGGTGCTAGCAGGCACACTCGGAATCTTGCTTCCATAGCTTGGGTGATTTATTATCCATCTGGCCAGTTGATGGTGTCGAGGGGAGTATGTATTGGTCCTGCTTCAAATAACATTGTCGCATATACTGGTGGGCCCCAGTATTGCAGCAATAATGTTGCAAGTCCTGAGACTCCCTTCTTTAATTTTATCAACCCGTTAGTTCGTAACAAACTTGGAAGCGACGGTGTTGTATGCACAAGTACTAGCTCTTGCTGCAGCTGTCTCTTAGTCAGCTGGCACAAGTCCACTAGGGGCTTAATCCAACTTCTATGAACTCTGAGAAGAAGCGTTTTAACTATTGGATGAAAGCTAACTCAAAGGAAGCTAATCTACTTGTGGAAAGAAACTGAAAAGCTGAAAGGGAATGCAAACCCTAGCAAACCCTAATTTTACCATCTAGTCCTACTGATGTGAAAAAGAGGATGCGAGCTACTGACAGAGGTGCTATTGACTTCTAGGAAGGTAAAATGCATGTGTCTAAGTTATCACTATCTAAAGAAAACATCTTTTTGGATTTTTGAATAAGTTGTCAGAATTATCATGCATGTGCTTTCATTGTTTTTGACTGTGCAGAGGTGGATCAGTGAGAGAAAATGCTTGCAGGAGGTTGGGAAGGTTTGGATAGGGCCTAAGGGGTCCCTAGCACCCTTCCAGAGAGTTTCATAGAGTTTGGCTTTCAAGAAACCGCTTTCGTGAGCTTCTACAGGAAGTCTGCAGGGTTTCTACAGGACGTTCTGGAATTTCTACAGGATGTCTGTAATTTTCTACAGGATGTTCAGAAATCGGATTTTGGAGAATTGAAGGAGGGAAAAGGGTGAAGAATTGGGTATGGAGATGAGATAAGGGTGTGAGGAGGTCCAGGCCTTGGGGAATGGAACTGAAGAGTGATAAGGACGGTTGGATTTGTTCAAGGAGAGATAAGGCAATGCTACACAATAATATGGAAAGTAGGTCAACGTGAGGGAACATGGCAAAGGTAAGGCAAGGATCTGAAATGGAGGATGAATCAGGTAGGTTGGATGGATTATGGGCATATGGAGAAGTATGATAGGTGCTCTGCAAGTTATTTTTCAAATTGAACAAACAAACACTTAGAAAACCTATGACCTAGTTACTTCACTCTAATCTGACCTAAGTAACAGCAAAAGGAAATGAACAGAAGTTTATTCAAAATGAAATACGTGAAATAAATATGAAACTAAGAAATCATAAACTGAAGCATTTAAACACAACTAATATCAGCGTCTACAAATGAGAATTCCAACACAAAGGACTGCATGACAAAGCAAAACAACGTTTTTGGTGGCAATAAGGTCACCTTGGTCCCAGCTCATGATTCTACTGAGGGGGAGGTGAGATCCAAGGTGCTTGGTAGCCTTTTTCTGAAGATCTTCCCTGTGATTAACCTATCAAGTAAATCTAAACATGGAAAGCTATTTTAATCATCAAAAACGACCTAAGTAACAAAGCAATATTTTAATTTAAATAACAGATTTTATTCTAAGAATGCAGCAAAAACACATAAAGGTAAACAAAGGAGGTACTGGGCACTTGAGATGGGCCCAACCCCAAGAGATATAGCCTCCTAAGAGAGATTAGAGCTGGTGCAAAGCTGGATTCATCTTTATTGATCAAAAGAATAGTTACATTCCAAAACTGCTCACAAGGAAAACTTGAAAGTGTGCTGAAATGCAGAGCTAAACTACTGCCTAAAAAATGACTAAAAACCGAACTACAAACTAGCTAACTTCTGCCTATAAAGTGACTAATTGAAATGAGGCCCTAAGCCCTCTTATTTATACAAATTGAGGACCCCAACATCCCTCCTAAACTTTAGGGACTCGGCTGCCCAAAACTTGTAGTTAACAATAGTCCTAGTTGACTTGCTTGGCTGCCCTTGTGATAATCAATTTGATGGCCCTTGAACTTTGAGCTGATGGTGGAGAATTCGAGGTAAGGGCCCATAAATGAAGGGGACACCTTCCTAAAAATCCTCTCCACGAATTTGGCTGCCAAGTGCTCATTTTAAACCTTTGATTTTGTCTCCAAATTGACCAAAAAGACTGCATAAAGCACACATTAGACTTGTTGGCATAATGACTAACCCAATTCACTCTATTAGCATAAATATAATCAAAAATATGAAACAAACTAATGAGAATGGTGGATTAAGTCGAATTAGGAGGCTGAATGAGCCCATATAATTATCCATTTTTGGGGCTCATCATATACTGTCGCTATTAATTTACTATCTGAAGCAATTTCTTATGGGATTGATTTGTTGGTAGTTTATCTTGACTCACAGCTAGTAGTGTCACAATTGAATAATGTTTATCGGCTTTGTGATCTTTATTTATATCTCAAATCTTTTAGAGTGAGAGTGTTGCAATGATCATTTGTTTATATTACATATGTTTACATTCCACGATCGGAGAATTCATTAGTAGACTATATTGCTAATCAAGCATTAGATTAGCATATCAATCATTCATCAAATTAAACAAACATCATAAATTTGGATTTGTATATATATCATAAAATTTCTTGTGTATATATAAAGTGTTCAAAAAATAATATACAAAATTGGGACGAAATTCCCATAATCATGTCCAGTCTATCTATCGAACCGGCTCAGGATGAGCAGCTAAAAAGTTAACTACTGCATTGGCTACACGCCGAATTATGAGGACCCAGTCCCATGGTACCCCTACCACGCGGTGTTGCATCTCCTTAGGTAGATCCTCTATGGCTATCATCAATACCTGGTGAGTCAATCTCACCAAGTTTCTTTGAACTGCATATAGGACTCTCTCTGTCTCAGCTGTTGCCTCTTCGGCACCTCTTCTGCGATGCCTGTGCCTCAGAAATCCATCTAGTCTCATTGGACCCACATCTAGAACATGGTCATCTTGTCAGTATTTTGTCCCGTCAAAAATATTTCTAAATTCATTTCATATTTAAAAAAGAAGAAAATCTTAAAAGTTTACCAAAAATTAAAAATTGTTACCTATGTCTCTGCATGCTACATTTGGTGGCAACACCAATTCTAGATCTCCATGGAAATCCATACCAGCATACGGGTAGTCGTCGACTATGATGATTTGTTGGTCCCACTAGGCAAAAAACTCATCATCGAAAGTCATCCTAGGCACGTCCCCACCTCTAAGGTGTTTCATCAAGTCAGCCCATCTACCTATCTGAGGATCTCAAGGGATACTGATGGAGATAGATACTTTGGGACGTAGCCCAGGTACCTTCTCGAAGAAGAAGGAGCGTAAGATAGTTCCATATCCAAAGTTCTTTATCTGAGCCTTCTGAATAGAGATCAGTTGGCTCTTCATGTTGGTCAGAAGAGGTGTGCACCAGCAGAAAACCATGGTAAGGCATTCCACTGCCAGGCTCATGGACACTCATGAAGCCTGATGCAATGAAGCAGATCCATTTACCCTTGCAATGGTAAACAATAGAATCATAGGAGATAAACTATCCACGTGTTTTATTGGAATCTGACTTCCAATCTTTTTCGAGTGCCAGGTCAGTATACATGTACATATCTTCTACTGAAATACTACTTCTTGTCCTTCCAATGAAATGCACAACCTCCCCTCTTCGGGAGATACCTCCAATAAAGTAGATGTCTTCAACCTCAATCCGTAGAGGCATCAGATCTATCATGAAGGCATAATCCTCTACACTCTAGTAGTGGATCAACCATTCGAGCAGGCGTGTGTTGGCTTTCATGTTCGGTATTTTGAAGAATTTCAATAAGCCACACCCTCTTAATGCATCTAGTGCATTTTGGTCATTCATTACCTCATTAAAATGGTCAACCATCTGCTCCAAAAGAGATATTAGCCATGTCTGGAGTAACTGCTACTCCTGAAACCCCTGGTGAGCCTACCCAAGGTGAGTCAAGTTTTAAGAGAGATAGACATTAGCCCAATTTATTTTCACACGAAGGGAGGAAAGACCAAGAGGACACTACTGCTCATGAAGCTTCGGTTTCTAGTCCTTTTGGTAGATATTCAGAAATATTACAGAACACCTCCACAAAGTTAGATAATCCCTCAGGAAAGGGATATGGTAACACTTTGCTAATGAATATTGATTGCTTAAGTTATGAAGAAGTAATTAATGTCCTACATAACATTCATGCTTGGGCATTACAAAGGAAAGTAGAAACTAAGGTAAGCTGGTCTGATATTGTTACCCAGATAGTTTGGTCTTTCACTGGTATTGCAAAACTGTGGTGGGATAAATTGTATGATAGAGAAATGACATAGATTGTTGAAAACGAGGATGATCCCTTGAAAGCCTTGTTTGATGCTTTAAAATATGAGTTTGTTAGATATGTGCCAGAAGACTCAGCTCATCATGCCCAATTATTCTTGTCTCAAAAATTATGTGATATTGATTATCTACAAGAATATTCTTGCACTATGCAAAAATTGCTTTATCAAGCTCATGACTCTCATAATGTTGCATAGCTGAGATATTACATAGCCTCTATGCCAGGAAAAATCCCAGATCTGATAAATCAATACATAGAGACTAATAAGATCAATATTGAAAATTCATCTTTTGCAGCTGTCCATCAGATGATAGTCTCTATACTCCAAAGAGAGTGTGTTGCTGAAAAGGCTAAAAATAATTTTAAGAAGCAGATGCATTTCAGCACCAAGTTATGCAATACTTTTCCTGAGACATATAATTTTGGTTGTCATTCAAAATCCAAGAACAAAGCATTAAGGAAATCCAAGGCTACTTGTTCATGTAAGTCTAAAAAATATTTTCCTAAAGAAAAGAAATATTATCCTTCCAGAAAAACTTTCAACAAAAGAAGGGTAGTATTTAGGAAAAGATCAAGACCCTCAAAGAAAGTTACTTGCTTTATTTGTGGGAAGGAAGGTCACTATGAAAATAATTGTAGAGAGAAGAAAGATAAGAAACAGATGAAAATTATGGATATTTTCTCTGCAATTCATGATCTGAAAGAATGGGATCTTATATCGCATTCTGAAGGTGAATATTTTGAGGTCTCTAGTTCTTCTTCATCTAATACAGAAGAAGATATTCCTGATATAAGAAGAATAGATCTGGATGACAGTTCCTTTGATTCAGAAGAAACTTTTATTCCTGACGTGAAGATGTTTTACAGTTCTTCTGACAATTTATAGATGAAGATTGCAGCAGTCAAGGCTGAATTGGCTCAGCTTGATCCAGTCCAATTCACTGCAAGAAGAAGATTGATAGAAAAACTTGAAAGTCTAGAAAAACAGCTACCTTCTGGGAACAAGAATAAATAAAAATTCATAGATGAAGAGTTCATAGAAAAAAAAATTTGATTCCCTATTCAAGCCACTCCAGATAAAAGAAAGTTCATCATCAGATTCAAGTATGGACAAAATCAGTTCTGTAAAGAACAAGATAGAACAATCAGAATCTTCAATTCATCATACTATATCAGAGATGATTCAATTATCATATAAACTCCAAATGCTTATCTCATATTATCATGATTGTAATTCCAAATTATCCGGTTTGTTGCTTAAGAATGTTTCAGAAGAATTCCCTCATAAAGATACCAGTGTAGAAGTAGTCAGAGTAATGGGAATGGGAGATAGAGTGGTAATCCCTATAAAAATAAAATTGCCAAAAATAAAAGATTACACTCTAGATGCTCAAATTGATTCTGGAGCCATGAGTAGTTGTTGCAAATATGGTGCAATTCCTTCCTAGTATTGGCAGCCTACTAAATTGCAGTTTAGAGGTATTACAAAAGATTTGATGGAAATCAATCACATAGCTCCTAGTATTCCAATTTACTTGAATGATGTCCAGGTGAAAGTTACATTGTACAGTTTTGATACAGGTTCTGATTTTCTTTTAGGACAAGATTTCTTGAATGATCTATTGCCTATCACTTTTGGTAAAGGCACAGTCACCTTCAGCACTTCTAAAGGACCAGTCAGCTTTCCCTCATCTAGTGATTATCAAATAAAAGTACAGTTGACAGAACAAGATTTGGTCTATCACAGCCTCCAAGATTTGACCAATATTGTCAAGAATGCAGAACTTCATGGTCCCAAAACTTTGGAAAAAATATCAAACAAGCTTCGGAAAGATTGCACTGCCTCTAGACCTGATGCATTCTGGACCCGCGAAAAGTATTTTGTGGCCCTTCCTTATAAAGAAAATTATGTTCCAAAGACACAAAAAGCCAATGCTAATCATATGAGCCCCTCAGAACAAGATTTATGTCGATAAGAGATAGCATAGTTATTAAAACAAAAACTGATAGAGCCTTGTAAAAGTCCTTGGGCTTGTCCTGCATTTTATGTGAATAAACACACTGAGCAAAAAAGAGGTAAGAAGCGGCTCGTCATCAACTATAAAGCTCTAAATGATGCCTTGTTTCCAATCCGGTATCCTTTACCCAACAAAGAACTATTACTTGCCAAAATTGCTAATGCCAATGTTTTAAGCAAATTTGACTTAAAAAGTGGTTTTTGGCAGATAGGCATTCTTCCTGACGATAGATACAAGACTGATTTTACAGTCCCTTATGGCCAATATCAATGGACTATCATGCCTTTTGGTTTGAAAAATGCTCCATTAGAATTTCAGAAAAGGATGGAAGACATTTTTGGTGGGGAGGAGTACATAATAGTTTATATAGATGATTTGCTTGTTTTTAGCAGAGATGTAAATATTCACAAGCTGCATTTAGAAAATTTTTATGAACTGGTTTATAAGCATGGTCTCATTCTTTCAGATTCAGAAGAAAATTTTCAGATTGGTAAAGTCAAAATAGATTATTTGGGACTGCATATAGAATAAGGACATGTAAATCTGCAACCTCATGTTCTAACCCATTTGTTGAAATTTCTTGATGATATTCCAGATATTAGAACATTGCAGAGATTTCTTGGTTGCTTGAATTATATAAGACAATTTTATGAGAAGCAGGCAAATGACAGAAAAGTCCTTCAAAAAATATTAAAGAAGCAAGCAGCAGGATGGACAGAAGAGATGACCAATGCAGTCAGAAGCATTAAAAGCAAAATTACAAATTTGCCAAAACTTAAGATGCCAGATACTAATCTTCCATTTATTCTTGAGACAGATGCTTCAGATCATACTTGGGCTACAGTATTGTTGCAGAAGCATGGAAGAAAAGAACTGGTGTGTGCTTATTCCTCAAGTACATTTGATGATACTGAAAGAAAGTATCCTTCTTCCCATAAGGAGATACTAGCTATTAAAAGAGGAATAAAAAGGTTTCATTTGTTCCTAAAATGTGTCAGATTCTTAGTTAGAACAGATTTGAAACACATGAAGAGAATTTTGGCAAACAAAACACTGCTTGAGCAAGGAAGTACCAGGCTATTGAGATGGGAATTATGGCTTGATGGATTTGATTTTGATATAGTATATAAATCTGGTGTTGAAAGTTATCTTGTTGATATGGTCACAAGAGAAGGTTCACAAGAAATCAAAGAAATCAAAATGTTCAGGCCATTGCGACAAGATGAATCTTCAAGTTCAGTCCAGTCTAGAAGAGTGAGTCAGGTAATAGTTTGTAGTCAGTTTCAGTACCATTTTTGTTGGGATTGTTTTGTAAAAAAGTTTGAGTCTTTACCAATAAGTCTTAGGGAACTAGTTCTGCAAAAATGGTTTGAGTCTAAAGATAGCATGTGGTTATATGCTAGAGAGTTACCATATAGAGAGAGACCTTGGAGAGTTTATTATACTTTGACTAGAGAAGCAGATCCTTCATATCTTGCATTCATCCAGAACACTGACTGGACATGGCATGATTACTTTACCATTCATCAGAAAGCCAGGATACATGGGTCTGTTAGAGTCATATTTTTTGCTGTAAATATAGATAGTGTTGTCAATTGGTGGAGTCCTTGGTTCAAAATATTTTTGGTCAAGTATATGCCAAGAGTCAATTGGATGTTAGAACATGATACTAAGTGTACTCTCAGTACTCTAATGTGGGAATTGCATATAGCTGCTTAGAATGATTATGTCATAGAGTTCTATTAGTTCATCAGGATTCAATGGTAGTTGCAAATGAAGGAGACCAATCTTTTAGTCTCTTTGTAAGTTTCCAAGGTTGGATTTCTGTCGATGAACAATACAGACCCCAAAATCTGTATTCATTCCCATTTTATTATTATTTCAGAGAACATGATCCCCCTTGGCAATACATTGCTAATGAAGTTTTTGCTCCTGAGTTAAATGGCCTAGTAGATTATTATCAAGAAAGGGATCCTCATCATCAACATGATCATGAAGAAAGAGCAAATAGTGACTGATTGCAAAATATCACTCTGATGAAATCTTTGTAAATCATCTCTATTGATATGGAATAATTGTTTTTGGTTTCCATGGGATTTAGTCTAGTTAAAAAATATCCATTGTGTAAATACTTTTGTAAAAGAGTCGATGTCCTAGATTCCGACCATTCTGTTGATAAGATTTCTTTCCTGTGTGTCAAGATTCGGTCCCCATATGGTCTAGCCTCTAAGGGATGAGATAACAAGTGGTTGTACCCACTTGCCCGAATCTTTACTTTTAGTATATTTCTTTAGTCAGTTCTTGCTTTATGTACATCTCATTATTGTACTCCTACATTCGAACTATGATATCTTGCATGATAGTCTACCCGAAAGGAGATTCCTTTTGTTTCCAGTTTCTAGCAAAAGTTATGACTGGATAACCGGTTCTAAGGCTATGTATTGTTGAGCCTCACATTTTAAAGATCATCCGAAACTTAATGAAGAATTGCTTTGAGCAAGTGTTATGTATTGTTATCTGAGTTTCATTCTTATTTTCTGGTATTGAGTTTTATACCTCCTTGCTCTGCATCTGCGAGATTAATTCTTGATCTGCTTGCATCGCGGAGTGATAAACTCATTAACTAACATACACGCAAGTTCCCTTTACACACAGTCATGTGTAGGGCCATCGTATATGTGGGTTGATCACATCCAAACCGCGTGTACACTAAGTTGGATTTTTTGGCATGAATTCCTACAGTCAAATCTTAATGAAAACTTATAAAAACTATCACAAAACATTACAAGCATGATTTGAGGGTTACCTGATAACGTTGGTGCGATTTGAATGGTCCAATTGTTCAGAGGCAAGTTTGATCCTTTCTGATCCACGACTCTTTGCTCCAAACAGAAATAAAAAAAAAAAATTGTGAGTCCAAAATTCATTCTATTACTTTGAAATTGCAAAATATTTTCTCAAAACTTGATTTTTCATTTCATGAATTTTTTACTTGTGGGCTTGGATTGTCGAGAATGGGTTATTTTTCAGGATATTTTAGAGACTTCTTCAAGATGTTATTTCGGTCCCATGGCCGCTGACCCGTCATGCCAGGTATTGTTCACGCACTGGCATATACGTTAAGGCAAACCATTTTTTCCATTGCATCTTGCATATTAGCCTCCATTCAACGATACATTAGCCATAGGGTCGACCCCATCGTGTCTTGGTTAGCAAACCATGTTCACTCGCCGATTTTCAAATCATGATGCGATGGTAGAGCCATCCTTTACATGGGCATCTTAGTTAGAACCTCACTGACATTGGTTGCCCATGCTGTTATACTTAGTAGGCTCAGGAGAACTCTTTAGTCCTGCCATGACTTATGCATTGAAGACACATTCTCCTTACTTCTACACTTATTTATACCCTATACTCTAAAGGCTCCTTTGTGTTGAGTTGTACTGCTGCATTGCATTTTGACTATTTTCACCTTTTGGCCTTGAGCCGGTTTCACTTGGACTCGTGTTTAAGCCACTTATTTGACCATGTCTTCTGCAAAATTGACCATGCAATCACTTAGCTTCTGTAACTTGACACATATTTTGACCCGTGGAAGGAACATCCCTTTGAGTTTCCTTGACCAGTTTCGCCTCCCTGCATTGAGCATAGGATTGTTCCCATCCCAGGAACTAGATCATTTGTTTCTCTAACACTCGCTCTTTCCACTGTACTATAGCATTCTTTTATTCTTTTTCTAGCTTAAAGAAAAAGACAAAAAAATTATATATTCCAAAAAGAGTGAGAACGGGACAACATTTCTATATATTGTTGGCAGATAGAGTTAGTCATGTCGCCCTTGAACAAAGCACTCAAAAGAAAGTCTCTCCTCCATTTTTGGCGGGATTTAGTTTGACTTAGATGTGCCTTAACCTTGTTATTGAGTCAGTTTTCCTCCGATTGGTTATCTCTTCCAATCATATGGAGAGTTCGCTCGTGCCTCCTGCATGATGAACTTATACAAAGTTATCATATGCTACCATATAGTCATCATTGAGTCGTGCATTTGTTAAAGGGAAGTAAGCCTGAGTAGCCCTCTCTGCGGTGTCTCTTAACCTATTGTTTCAGTCGGCCATCCCTCGTTGTCAGTGTAATGTTTTTCATCACATCAATTATGTTGGTCCTTTGCTCATGCTGGTTTGAGAAGGTCTCCATTGACTTCTTGCCGGTGGGCCTTGTCCTTATCGATGACGACATATTGCTCTGAGGACAGGCTTAGAGCCGCACCCTGGCCCTATTTTCATTATTGATAGGTCACCTTGTGCTCAGCATCAATCAGTATCATGGTTCTTTGACTGAGTGGTTTCCCTTGTGTTTGACATCAGCGTTCATTATCACACATTGGGATTCGTGTAGTACCTTGGTTTCTATTTGACACTATTGGTGGATTCCTCGCCTCTGTGTCAACTTTCATTATTGGTTGGTTCAAAGGGATTCTATCGTGTGCTAGCTACATCTTGTGTGCACCGGAAACGTGCTTCGGTTGGGTTACTACATGTTTTTCATCCAATTCCTTCCACATTATTGGCCTACATGTTACACTCGTGCTAGATTGATGAAGGATGCCTTAATGACTTCCTTCTAGCGGATCTTTTCCTATCAACTATAGCTCATTGCTCTGGGATAAAGATCTAGAGTCCATTTGGTAGTACCTTGGGGTTTGCAGTCATCAGTGGAAAATTCCTTCACTATCGACAGTGGGAAACCATCATTGTCCCCTGATTGATAGATTTTTCCAGGTGTTCGACTTCATCTCATTCATTCGCACTTGTTAGATTGTACTGGGTACCTTGACTCTCATTATCATTATTGGTGAGTAGTCTCGTGTTTGTTAACAGTATACATCAATGACCGGTAATCAAACAATTTCTCACGTGGTCGACTTCAAATCATTTATTCCCATTGTCTAGAAATGTACCATGGCAGTCGGTGAAGACCTCAGGTTGTTGCAACATGTTTTGGTTCACTTGTCAGTTGCCCCTGTTACTGCTAGTTGACACCATCCGCTGTATCTATTGTAGTTCTTCACAGCGACATCTTATATGATGACATCCAAGTTGTGATGTAGTATCATTTTATTCCATCACGTTCATTTGGTACTATTGGGATCAGTGTTTGACATCAGTGATCAGCTTCATTGATCATCTTCTTATATGTGATATTCAGACATGTACGTTTTCGATCACGATCAGATGATCCATTATGTACTTTCAGTTCTTTATACTTGTACACATAGTGGATCCGCTTATACCTGATATGCGGACATGATTTACTTTCTCTGAGCATGGGTATGCCCGCCTAAGATAGCAGTTTCTTTCTGATCTCTTTTTGATGGCTTGGTAGGTTTAATTCTGGTGAAGTCCCTCTCAGTCTCAGCAGGGTTCGTTTCATATACTTCATACATTTCGGCCATCATGTACCCCTTCTGACCTCATATATTAGGGGGCATCTGTTATAGCACCATTTACCACCCTTGGTATTTGTGATGCTTGGTTTATGGCCTAGCACAACTCCTCCTTCCAAACTTGGTCGAGATATTTTAAAAATAGTGTTTTATTCCCTGTACACTACTTTTCCCTGAGATAAAAGCGTGTCCAAGCGGGTTAGTCAATACCCAACCCACGTATATCTGTTAAAACACTTTAAAAAATTAAATTTCCTTAATTATGGGCGGAGTTCACGGTTTTTACCTATTGATTACCTCTTATTGCCCGTGGCCCAACTGTTTCCCAACTAAAAAACTAAATTGGAGGAGTATAAATAGACTTATATGGGAAGGCCTTAAGGAGGGGAGGAGATAGAGTTATTATACTAAGATTATCCCTGACTAAGTCTAAAGTATCCCTGTGCTTCAAACACTTCCCCAAGTTTCAAGAAACCCTTGTTTCCTTGATTGTTGATATTCTACCTCTTGCTTGAGATATCATGGTATTGGTTATCAAAGGAGGCTATTGAAGACTAGGACTAGACGGATCTAGAGGATGGTTCTGCTTGGAGCCGGAAGAAGAAGACTCAGGTGAATTCTCTCCGTGTTATTTATAGCTTTCTACAATAAAAATAAGCATTGTCTTGTTTCCGAGATTAAATATGTGTATGCATCAGATACTCTTGTAACTCATATATGAATGTTATTTTAATGTATAACTAATCATTTGCTTGTATGATATAAAGTTAGTTTCATTAAAATGCTTTATCTATATACTGCTATGTATGTTCGAATTGATTAATCATCAGGTTTGGAGAACATCAGGAGTTGCAGAGGGTCTGAACCCTGTGGGATCTACCCGAATGAAGGACATCAGGGTACAGTTTCTCTCACATAGTTTTTTTATTTGAGAATTTTTCCTGAGTTGTATGAGCGTTTCTTACTGTAGTTTGCTCTTTCTCTATTGGGGTTCCAAGCCAAAGCCCTAGGGTACTTATTCCCGCAACAGATATCCAAATGATAAAGAACATGGCCTAGTGGTCCTTGAACCAGACTGTGGATCATGGTAAATCCACTAGCCCAATGACCACTGAGCTAGACTGTGGATTGCGATAAATCTAGGAATGTGTTGCCTCGGTGGGCCTAGGAATCCTTATCGTGAATGGCAAGATATATGATAAATCCAAGAGGTGGATGGGAAATAGGAAAATTACTCATGGTGTAAGTGGATAAATGTGGTGGCATCCATGTTTGTTTTGCCTAGTGATAAGGTGGAGATCATGGTAAAGCCTATTATGACATGTTTATTCTGTTGGCCTAGTGATCGAGGATGGATTAGGGTAAAGCCTCGTTTCTATTAATGAGGGTGAGGTGGTTTAGCCTCGGGATGCTCTAGTTGGTTCTTTTTATTTGAGTCCCACTTTCATGCTTGGAAGATGGCACGGGGGTGAATCATTGAAGAGAGATTTGGCTCAGCCATTCTATGGTCGGGTGGAATGTGGTAGTCCCATCCCGGGTTTGGATTTTGCATCATCAATATGAGGTTATTTCTCCTTGTATTTCTATGTGTATTATATTGGTTTATATGTGGATCATACGGTTGTGATTTCATTGGTATTTTCATTGCTATTATGCTAGTTATGTATGTGGTTTATGACAATGACTATGTATGCCTCTCATCATGTTTTTACTGGTAAATGAATGGAAAATGTATCTATCAGCTAATAGATGATAATGAAAAAAATTATATGAGGAAATAATGGTTCTTAGCGATTCTCAAATAAGTATGAGATCCCTATGCTTAAATATGTCATTTACACTTGTAGATTACGTATTTGTGATGTGTTTGATGAAATTCTTGTCATGGCTAGTAGGGGTCCATTTAAGAGCTTGTTCAAGTATTTACTTTTGCATCATTGGTTCCTTGTTTCTTGCTGTTCTAAAGGTATCATTTAAGTCTGGGCAGTGACCTGGGCTCTGGGCATGAAAAAGTGGCTCAAATCCTGGGGACGCTGGCCCGTCTCTGAGCAAAATAGTCCCTAGATGTTGACATGCTTTGTCATGAGAGCATCCAAAGCCTCCTGGATGCTGGCAAGCCTATAGCATGAGAGATTCCAGAGGTCAAGTGGTTGAAAACTCTAGTGGGACCCAGGGGCTAGCTACCTGAGTGGTTGGAATGGTTCCTAGGAGTCCCGTAGATGATGTGGAAGGTTTGTATGTTGTGTTTCCGACGATTCCACTTCCTTAAGGTCACATGGGAGGTTGAATCTAATCATACTAGCCTCTCATCACATGTTTAGCCTGATTGTCTGGTTACTTGGGTAGATATGGGAGGAGGGTGTTACAACCAAGCACAAATTGAGCATCATTATTTGCACCCCAGATTAATGGAATATGCACCCAACACTCTTAGTCCATATGTCTGTTGGCTCCCTTTTCAATAGATTTGTTCTTCACCTCAGACTATATTGAATTGTATGGATGCATTCACTTTTTGTTTTACCTAATTTTTCAAGAGAACCATCATATGTATATATTTAATCATCTTCCATATTTTCTAGTGCATCAAATTGACTTTGCAATTTTTTTTGTATTTGCATCTTCGAATTCCATAGGCTCAAGCATTTGTGTTTTTTGCATTGGTGGAATTGGAAAATTGAACCGGCAATGCATATGTTCCTTTTTTCTACAAGTATGTGAATGATGATGGTGTTGAATACTTTTGAGATTCACAAGAAGTATACTTGAATCACAAAAAAAGTACTTGTCAACGAATTCTTCAATTTCAATGTTTGTATTTGTTCCATAGATGGGGGAATTTTTTATCCATAGCAATGCATGTTGATGTTGGTTTTCTTGATTTTGAAATTATGTTACAAATAAATAGTCAATGACCTTACCAAAGTACTTGGGTTCATTAAAAATTAATTGGCAGAAAGCATTTATTCTTTTTTTGTAATGTCGTATGCAAGTAATGAGATCTTTCTAATAAAGGTATCAATATCATTTTCTTCTAATTGGTTTTTAGTTGAGAATTTTTTCTCTCGCTTTATTTGTTCCAATGAATTTACTAAAGGCTCCTAGATATGCTTAACACTACTAAATGAGACAAAGAAATTTGGTGGACCTAATTGTTGAATCTTTGCATATAAGTTTTTGCATAAATTCAAGAAATAGTCTGTTGATGTTTGTATTCTTTTAAGACCCATATAGCCAATATTTGATTTCAAAATGCGATCCAAATTCTCTTTTGTCCTAACATCTTTGGTTGTTAGTTTTTTTCCTTCTAACTATGCTTTCCTTATCTGAATTCAAATACAATTAAAGACTTGTTGAGGATAATTCACATTGATTTTTAAAATAGGTTCATTGTATGATCTGCGAAATCATTATCTTGATGCAAAACTTCCCATTAAACAATATTGTGATATGTAAATTTTTTTGTAACTTTATATGGTCATTTTCTCCACAGAACAATGTTGTGAAACACATCTCTTTCAAATACTTATCTTTGAATATGCCCAAGGGCTTATAGCCTTCACCAAGAGCAATGCTTATTTGATTATTATAAATATCATAAATACTATATGAATCACTAAATACATGTAGTAATGTTTTTCTCACTATTTCTTCATCATAGTCATAATTATCGTCATTTATTTTTGTATTTGTCTCAGATTCATATGGATATTTGTTCTGATTAAAGATTTATTTTCAATTTTCATTTATTGTCACATTTTTCATTTTATAAAGTAGAGTTTTATACAATCACTTCAATTCCTTCATCACTTTATGAACATAGATTCAACCAATAGCATATGAGCTTTTAAACACCAAGAATTTTTTAATTTCTACAACCACTATACTATATTCATTTATATGATGAGGAAGTGCAAATTTAATTCAAGATGTCTCAACAAATATATTGACTAGTCCACCAATCAATGCTAGTTGTGGTTTTCTAAAATTCTTCCCAAGTTGTCGTATTTGTAAAAATGGTAATATTGGTGCTATCAGTCTTCCTCCAATTCATATATCTCTTTCATTATGCCTATTTGTTTATTCCACCTAATCCACTCTTGAATTGCAAATTTGATAGTATTGTCATTGTCTAAATTCTTTTTTGCATTTTCTGCATAAACACTGATTTTTTGTAAGATTGGTTAATTCTCTTTATATGAAAACTTTTTAAAAGTAAGTTTGATTGCATATTTCACAATAATAAATTGGTACATCTTGTATTTATTTAAAATATTGTTGTTCAACTAATGTTTCAAATATGTAATTGAACATTTGTAAAGATTCTTTATGCTTATTTGAAGACATCAAATTTCGGTCTTTCTTGAATGAGAAAAAATTAATTACAATAGTCAATGTATCAAAATACCATACGTATATAGTTATATTCAAGATAGAGGTGAATGCATGAAGATGGGTTACACTTTTAGGCCAAATATGGCCATGAAATTTCAAAATTTTACTCTTTTATCAAATTGAATCCCTCAAAATTCATGTAAGTGTTATGAATTTTGATTCGGAGTAAAAAGATAATTTGTGGAGAATTATTTGTTGTCCTAATGATATTTTTTGCAAAACAAATTAATGTCATATAATATGTCAATTTTCCATTAAATGAAATGCTTGCCCTTGCAAATTTCCGCACATCTTAATAGGTATGTGTGTGTTCACGTAGCATAACTTAGTCTAATATATAATATATATTATATATTATATATAATATATATATAAGAGAAGGAGAGAGAGAGGAGAGAGAGAAGAGAAGCATGATCAACACAGAGAGAACTAAGCTATGTATATTAAAACTTTATTTTTTTATGCAAAATTATATTTTTATTATTTTTCGAAGTTGGCGAATTAATATTTGAATTACATTTTTCAGACACGTGTTCATGTAAGATTTTTTTTCTACTATTTAAATAAATTCAAAAACTAAGAGTACCATTTTTAAGAGGACTTGTAAATGAAATTTTCATTCAGCCCCTTTGAAATTGTCCAAAAAACTTCCAAGCATAACGTTTAAAAGAAAATAGATGAAAAATATCATATGAATTCGAAAATGTCAAATTCATATGCCATTGGATAGAGGATTCCTTCATGAATCCAACATGATCAACTCCTCCACCTAAGCACAAATACTTCCTTAATTCCGCTATGCTACAAAATGGTGTTGCGGAAAAATCTATAGAAGGGGAGCTAAAACTTTGTTTTTTAAGCTCTCAGTAGCACAATTGAGTGTTTAAGGTAAAAATTCGAATAACTTGATCGAGGGTTTAATAAACCCTTCATCGATCCATTAACATGGTTAGAAAATAGATCGATCAATCCTTAAGACTCAATGAAGCACTTAACGTGGTTAAACAATGGCTTGATCAAGCTTTAAGGCTTGATCGAGCCACCTTTTTAAATTCCACACCCAGGAAGTAATGGCGTGAAATGTAAAAAAAATGGCTCAATTAAGCCCATTTCTTGATTGAGCCCCTAACTTAGGTTACCCAGGAGCTCGATCGAGTATATGATTTAATGCTCGATCGAGAAATTTTTAAGGGCCTCAAATAGCTCAATCAAGGGCTTAAATATTTCTTAATCAAGCACTTAAAAAGGCTCGATTGAGGTGTTTTCTTTCACCCACAACGTGCCCTCTCTTACCTAGAAGTGTAACGTAGCTCCACGCATAGACCCATATAGTGTATCCAATCAAAACAAAAAGGCCACCATCTATATTCCCTTTTCATATGGGAGTGCCAATTGTAATATACCCTTGCCAATTTACTATCCGAGGGAATTCCCTTATTGCATAGTTGTTCATATATATATATTATATATATAATATATATATTATATGCATATTGATGTGAAAGAATCATTATGCAATATCGCATTGCAAAAATTTATTCAATTAAGAATCAAAGATAGGGCACATCATATTCATTATGTGTCAATTGGCATATTTTTTGAAAAAAACTTTCACTATAAATACTCTTGAGTCCAAAAAATCTCTTAAATCAATTTTTGCTCATGATTTTTTCTATTTTCATCTCTTCATGTTTTGTTTCTTCATATTGTTATATATTCATCATATGTTGACGATCAATTTGTTTTGAACTTATTTGCTTGCATAAAATTGGCTCAAAATATCTAGCAATTGGATTTTTTATCATGGAACAATATCACAACTATTTTTGCACAAATTTGAATTAGAATTCAAATATCTTTTGATTCTTGTCTTTTACCACAGTCTTATCAGAATTTGTAGCCAATTTTATAACCAGTGTATTCAAAATATGTCCCCCCATAGTCCTCTTTTCTAAGGAATTATAAAAGTTGAAGTTGATTTTGTCATCTTTTCCAAATAGTCATTTGGGTTATTTATAGCAGGAATTTCTATCAATGCATCTATGTTCAATTCATGTTGGTAACATAATATTACTTCAACATCATGTAGCTATAAAAAAAATATGAAATGTTGTATCATTCCTTCTCGTAATTCTATTGACATGTATCTAAAATGTAGTACAATTTCTATAGCAATGAATAGGAAATCTCCTACAACATGTGCGCAATTGTTTAAACGAAATAGACTATGTTGTTCCAGAATTGCATGTGTACTACCCACTTTTATAGCTAACATAGAATTTTCCATTGATGCCTTAGCAATCGTGTCTCAAAGACTTTCTAAGTTCACTATGTTGTATTGCTCCATGATAAGCACGATATAATTATTCCTTAGAAAGTGAACATGGAATGAAAAAATTCAACATCTCAGATATATTGGTGAAACATTAATTTGTTGTTTAGTTAGCTTAGTCAAATCATGGTTTCACTTCTACCATGAGGTCCATTCTTCTTCCAACTTAGTATCAAAGGATTTAATGCTTCTCCACCTCACTGATATTTGTACTTCAAATCATCTATGAAACTCCAACATATTGTTGGGTTGTGTTATATTCTTTCCACGACTAGCCCACGTAGTTAACCGACGGGTTAGAGGGGGACCGAAGCCCCCCCTCGTTGCCTTGGAAAATTTTGGTTTTGGACCCTATTTTAGGTTGGGTGGACCTACCTATGGTTTTGTGCATGATTTTCGCACATGGTTTTGGACGTGATGGTTTTCAATCCATGGTTTTGGACGCGATGGTTTTTTGGTCCATGGTATTGGATGCTTCGGCATGTATAAATATGTATTGTAACATTGAAAGGAACATAATGAAAAATCAAGATGGTAGTCCTGGTTTTGGGAAAAGGGGAAAATCTCTGTGTATATGTGTTTTATGTGTTATGCTCTTGCATTGTTTATTTTCTGTGTTTTAGAATTCATATGCAGGTAATTTCTGTACAGGGTTAAAACCTCCATTTGGTATCAAAGTTGTTTTGGCTTCAAGGGGACGCCTTTGTTGCTGAGGGGTTTCGCTCGAGCCTGTGGTCGATCTTTTTCATTGGGAGATCTGTGAGATAGATTCTGGTGGTGAAAGAAGATGGTAAGCAGTGGAAAGATAAAGATCGAGAAATTTAATGGTCATAGTTTTGAGTTGTGGAAACTCAAGATGGAGGATCTGTTGGTGGATAAAGATCAGTGGATTACAGTAGGTTCGGGTACTAAAACAATGGGAGTGTCTGATGAAGAATGGAAGAAGTTGGATCACAAGGAAAAGATCACAATACGATTATGTGTCTCAAATTCAGTATTACTAAATGTATCAAGGTAAGCTACGGTGAAGGCTTTGTGGGACAAGTTAGGGACTTTGTACCAATCTAAGTCTCTACTGAATAAATTGTTCCTACAGAAAAAGTTGTATAACCTGAGGATGAAAGATGGAGACTCGGTGACAGAGCATCTGAATATGTTTAATACTGTGGTAAGTTAGTTAGCATCTGTTGATATTAAAATTTCAGATGAATATAAGTGCATCAGTTTGGTGTGTTCTCTACCAGATTAGTGGGATAGTATGGTTATTGCAATAGGTAGCAATGCAACTACATTACAATTTGATGAAATAATCTCATCCTTGCTGACGAAGGAGATGAGACGAAAAATTATGGAGAGCTAGAATGGTGATGCCTTATCTGTACGAGGACAGTCCCAGAAAAAAAACAAAAATAAGTCATTGAGTGGGAGATCTAAATCTAGAGGGAGATCTAAATCTCCAGGAAAACCTGTAAAGGTGGTGTACTGGAAATGCGGGAAGGAAGGGCACTACAAAAGGGACTATAAATCTAAAGCTCCTGATAAAGGAAAGGGATCTGATGATGCTCCTTCTACAGAGGCGAAAACCACCTCAGATGAAGGTGAGGATGTGTACTTGGCTTCTTCAAGTACACATGTAGATCATGAGGCATGGTTGATTGACTCAGGTGCATCCTTTCACTTCACTCCATAGAGAGTGGTTCTGTGAGTATGAGAAATATGATGGTGATGATGTCTTCTTGGGGGATGACAGGAAGGCTAGAATCATTGGTCACGGAAAAGCAAAGTGGAGGTTGCAAGGTGGAAGGGTTAGAACCCTTCCGGGTGTTCTGCATATTCCTGCGTTGGCCAGAAATCTGATTTCTGTAAGCAAGTTGGATGATGCAGGTGTAAAGACATTGTTTGAGAAGGATACCTGCAAGATGGTTTGAGGAGCACTGGTATTGATGCGGGGAGTTCGGATTGGAACTCTGTACAAGCTGCAAGGTAGCACGGTTATTGATGGGTGAAACAATTCTGTGGTTCTTGAAAGTGGAGCAAAAAATCTAGTGGTCTCTAGAGAGAAGACCATGTTGTGGCATCAAAGGCTTGGACATATTGGATAGAAGAGCCTTCGAATACTTCATGGTAAAGGTATGAGTAATAGCTTTCTGGATTTTGATTTCTGTGAAAAATGTGTATATGGGAAGCAGAATCGGGTGAGTTTCCCCTCTGGTGGTAAGAGGGTGAAACATATATTAGAGCTTGTGGATAGTGACGTGTTTGGACCTATGAAGGTTCCATCACTAGGTAAGTCTATGTACTATGTATCATTTATAGATGACTTCTCAAGGAATACATGGATATATTTCCTTAAGAAGAAATCTGAAGTCTTTGACAGGCTTAAAGAATTCAAGGCTCTGGTGGAAAACCAGACAAATAAGAGGATAAAGGTGCTGAGGACAGATAACGGTGGAGAGTTTTTCAATAAGGAATTTGAAGAATTCTATAAGAAGTGTGGTATAGCATGACATAATACTACTCCATATACACCTCAGCAAATTGGAGTTGCAGAAAGAATGAACAAGACTTTGATGGAAAGGGCAAGAAGCATGCTCAGTGGTGCGAGGTTAGGACAAGAATTTTGGGCAGAGGCAGTGGATACAACATGTTACCTGGTCAACAGATCACCTTCATCAGAGTTGGAGGATAAGACTCCACAAGAGGTATGGACTGGTAAGAAACCCTCTCTTTCACATCTGAGGGTATTTGGATGTGATGCATATGTACATTTTCCAAAGGAGAAAAGAACCAAGTTGGATAGTAAATCTGAAAGTGCATCTTTATTTGGTATAAGGATGGTTTAAATGGTTATAAGATTTGGAACCCAGTAACAAGGAAGGTTGTGTACAACTAAGATGTGGTGTTAAGAGAGGTGAAATATGTTATTAAACATGAAGTCCAACCAAAGGAACTTGAGAAGATAGAGTTTGAGCTAAAGGAGGAAGAATTAGCCTCTACAATAGAGGAGGAGTCAGAAGATGAAGAGCCAAAAACTCTGGGTGTGAGAAGATCAGTTCTAGAAAGAAGGCAGCCAGAAAGGTATAGTCCATCTGCTTCCTGTTCAAATCTTTGTTTATCTATTACTCATGATGATCCCAGAACTGTGAAGGAAGCAGTAGATTTAGAGGATGGAAAACTCTGGAAAGATTCCATGGTTCATGAAATGGTATCTTTGCACAAAAATGAGGCTTGAGATTTGGTGGAGTTATCGACTAGAAGGAAAGCCATTGGCAACAAATGGGTTTTCAAGAAGAAGACAAATGCAGAAGGAAAGGTAGAGAAATACAAAGCTCGGTTGGTAGCAAAAGGTTATTCCCAGGTGTTGAGAATTGATTTTGGTGATATTTTTTCTCTTATTACCAAGGTAACTTCTATTAGATTATTTTTATTTGTTGCTACTACTTTTGATTTTGAGGTAGAACAGATGGATGTGAAGACAACATTTCTTCATGAGGATCTCGAAGAGGAGATATACCTGAAGCAACCTAAAGGCTTCGCGGTAAAGGGTAAGAAAGAACTGGTATGCAAGTTAAAGAAGTCTTTGTATGGTTTAAAACAGTCTCCAAGGATGTGGTATCAAAAATTTGATACATTTATACAGGGACTTGGCTTCACTAGAAGCAGAGCAGATCACTGTGTGTATTTTAAATTAATTGGTGACCATGTTATTTATCAGGTCCTGTATGTGGATGATATGTTTCTAGTTGGAAATGGCAAAGAAATTATCCAGGATTTGAAGACCCATTTGTCCTCCAAATTCGACATGAAAGATCTTGGTGCTGCAAACTATATTTTGGGCATGGAAATTAAAAGAGATCGGACAAAGAG
>APFE031129338.1:65116-99412 GCA_000404065.3 Pinus taeda
ATCAGAGCTAATTCTATTAAAAAAAAGTGGAAAATATTTACAGTGAGGACAGCGCCTCAGAGGGCCAGTTTCCTGGCCCTTAGCTTAGAGACTCGAGAACAGAATATGAGCACTGTGCCTGAAGAAAAGGAAGAGCAATCAGGCAGCAGGCGAGAGCTTGACATTACAGTGGATATTACAAAACGACTTCATGCTTGCTGGGGAAGCCAAGCAGAGGAAGCCAGCCGGCCAAAATTCCATCCATACAGAAAAGCGTGGTTATATGTGGAAGAAGAGTGGGGTTTGAGGTCGGCCTCAACCCAGAATTGGAAGCAACCTGAAGCATGAGAAGAGCTGGCCGAGAGGGTGTTGAGCAAAATCTGCAAAATGATTAGGACCAGGTGAACCAAAAGAGCACTTACTTGCCCGAGCTTTGTGGGTCGGAGCCTCGAGCAGGTGCGGAAATTGGAGCAGCAGGCAGAGACTCTTCTTCTTCATCACGAACGCTTTCTTCCGCTTGTGTGAGCATATGCATGACACCAAAATTTCTCTGAATTGGGCCACAGGCGATGATTTCCGTTTCGTCGACCGTCGGTGTGCCAGACACCACCGCATTCCGCGGGGAATCCTCTTGCATGTGCATGGCAGAGGGGGGGGGATTAACATCAGCTTCCTGAGAAAGGCTAGCTTCAGGGGAGGGAGTGGACGAGCTAATGGGGTCAATTGGTTCCTCTGCATCCTCTGTTACCATGATGGTCGTAGTGAAAGTGATGATGGGCTGGTGGAGACGACTACGGAAGGTGAACCTAGAAGTCTGAAAGGAAGAATTGGGTGCAGGCCTGGTGGGGGAGGGCGGAGGAGATGAAGGGGAGGCGGATGAAATTGGAATGACCAGAGGCGAGGCGGAGGGACCAGCTCGACCCCTGGAGGAAGAAGGACCGCCCCTGCGCGACACACCACGAGTGCGCATGATGGAATCCTTGGACGACTGGATGGATGAACACGGCAGAGAACTGAGAAACAGCTAGGAGAGCTCAAGGGCCGAAGGGTCGGTCACAAGCTGAGCCGAGAGCAGAGCAGAGTGATGGAGCGAATTGCACTGAGAAAGCCTGCATTTGGTTTTTGCGCGACTCAATTTATCAAAGGTGGACGCCAAGTTCGAGCCCGGAGAAGACATTACTGCCTCTGCAGAGCAATGAAGGGGAATTAACAGAGTGTTGTCCTGTGCAGGGATCGGCGGCGAGGCACATTGAATGCCGTCCTCCGGGAGCTGCAGACAGTTATGGCGATCGCCTTCCGTCCAGCTGCCGCGTCGATGGCCATGTGCTGGGCACGTTGGATGCTGAGGTGTTGGCGCGTGGTGATCACCCGGATACGGGGGATAATGATAATAATATATTAAAATCAATTTAAAAAAAAAAAAAAAAAAAAAAAATTAGAAAGTTAATATATATAATTGTGTTTTTCTCTCCTCGTGTCAATGTCAAAGGGTCACAGGCAAGGATTCTGGAGCTATGCAGCCACTCTAGCAAGCCCTAGTTGTTGACATTTAGTGTCAAGGCAGGGGGTTCGTCAATTTTGGGAAACGACAAGTCCCCAACTCTGATGCCAAAGGGCCACTGCCAGTGTCACACCCCTATCCTGGCGGTGGTTTTTTAACGACACATAGGCAAGTGCGGCGCCACTACCCACTTTCTTCTCACCAATACTTATGAGTACGGACTATGCCTAACATTCAACACTTAGTTATTTTTATTCAATTCTATTAAGCATTCATCATTTTACACAACAAAAATAACATTCATCATCATCATATCATAAATATGCACAGCAGATTACTTTCTTTCTTTTAAATGGGAGGGGAAACTCCTAGATTAGAATCTGCCCAATAATCAATAATTGAGTATTTTACAAATACATATACAATCACAGTCTTGCTAGGAAACTCCAAATTTACCCTTAACATACTTTCCAAAATTTCCAACAGTTCAGCCCGCTCATGCAGGGTTGCCCACCTCACTGGGTCGGGCTGCCCTTCATTCAAAAGAGCCCACCTTTCTCGTTCAGGGCCGCCCACATCTTTTGTGTCATGTAGCTCAACTTTGGACAGAGGCTCCCACCTCTTTTCATACTTCGCAACTCATCACTGAGCAGGAGCGCCCACACCGTCAAGTCGCCCTCCGCAACACGTCTTCAGGTAGAGGCACCCACCTCGGGTCATCCTCCACAGGTCGTTGTTGGGCAGGAGCACCCACAATGTCGTGTCAACCTACGCAACTCATCCGTCAGCCAGGAACGCCCAGTTGTGGCTCGCAACTTGTCCGTCGAGCAGGAGCACCCACCTGCAACTCACAGCTCATCCGCTAGGCAAGGGCGCCCACCTGCAAATCGTTTGTCCACCCATCATGCAGACCTACACAAAACAATGCGACCAAATTCCTACAACCCGTTTCATCCTCGTCTTGGCACTTCGGCCCGTCCACCACCTGCACCTTGCCTTGGTCATATTTCCTTTTCTCGTTTTCACCCAAGTCTCAGCTCTAAGCTTGTTTTCTTGAGTTTGCTTAATGCTTTTCTCCACCAAGTCGCCCTCCATATATATGTGTTCTCCATGAGTTAAGGTGGGTTGGCCTGCCCAGGTTGACCACACAAATTGCCCATAAAAATGATAAATAATGTGTCGGCCCACCAACTCATCTGTTTCGCACATCGACTTACCAACTCGTCCGCTCCGCACATCGACCCACCAACTCATCCATTCCACACGTCGACCCACCAACTTACTAGTTTTTTGACACCTCATATAAACTCCTCGCACATGCTCCCATACTTAGCCGATTTTCCCAATCTCGTTTTTTGACTCTCCAAGTAACTCGTCGGGGTGCATTTAACCAAATGCACCCGCTCATCATCACAACTCGACTCATTGCACATAACCGAAGTTTGTCTCCCACTGCCGCCCATCGCATATGAGCGCGCTCAACTCATGGTCATGACATACTCCCACACTTTAAACGATTGTCTTCCTCGACAACACCATCTCAGCAATCACCATCACTAAGACTACAAATCCATATATATGGGCACCTAGATGTGTCCACCTCTGACCTGCCTCTTGCCATCGATATGCCAAACTCTACAAGAAAATCATGTGCGGGATCCCCTCGTGATGGTGATTAGTTGGGTAGCTAATCCAACCGTACATCGCCTCCATAAGAACGCATGTCCCCTACATCATCATGACTCATATTTGCACACAACTACTAATTGAGTCCATCTCACCCCAGATGTCTGCTTAAAATTTTGGAGACTCACTGCCATGAGAAGCTAACAATGAGCCTCATCCCCATGTCATTTTAAGAATAGAGGGAGGAAGTGGAGGCTGAAGGCTCTCCCTCTTCCTCAGCTAATAGCTCAATCCACCTATCTGGATCTTTCTCCTCCAATCTCTGTGTGTATGCTTCCTGACTCTCCATTTGAATCTCGGGTCTAGCATCTCCAATTCTTTCCACTACCTCTAGTCTATTTGATAGATCAAGATACTATCAAACAATGGTCTAATCACCTGTGACTACTCCAATAAGTTTTTCCTCTATATAAGACAACCTCTTATAGACTTGTTCATCTCACTTGACTTCCTCTACATTCATCGTTGTCAACTTATATTCATTTGTCATAGTTTCTATGGTTGGTACACCAATGGGATCATCGGCACGCTCGTCATAAATGTACAACTTCTTCAAGTGAGGCACTATCATAGCTTTCAACTGTTTCATAAATTCCATACCCAGTACAGCTTCATAGTCATCTATCTGCACAATCATAAAGTCGACTTTCGCAGTCCATTCACTTATGATCACATCAACTTTTTCTACTACATCGATCACTGAATCTGGTGGAGAATTTACTACTTTCAACTATGCTTGAACTGGTATAAACTTCAGCCCAATCTTTCTTGCAGTATATTCAATCATGAAGATATGAGTTGCACCACTATCTACCATCATGAGAATAGTTCTTTTCGCAATCTTCATCGCCACATATTCCAACTTGTTCCTTTCATGATCTTGTTGTGAGACCGCTTCCATAGCTACCGTAGCTCCCAAAATCTGCATCAGTCCAACGAAAGTTTCTTCTTCCTTCTTATTCGCATCAACTTGTGCTACCGCTTCCACTTTTAGTCTTGAAAGACAATTATTCACTATATGTGGTTCTTCACAAATCCAACACTTCAGAGGCTTCTTCGACTTTGACTTTGACTTGTCATTCGATCTCAAAAGCTCTTCTTTCATAGAATTTTCTTTTTGTTTATCTGTCTTCTTATTTCATTCTTGGGTTCCTTCATCATAATGTTCTACCAAGCAATCAACTGCTGCAAATGCTTCCTATAGTGTCTTGATCTTCTGCCTCTTCACCTCATTGTATACCAAAATCTTCAATCCTATAATGAAATTGAATACCTTGTCTTTCTCCGCCATATTAGGTAATTCCAATATCGCACTTGAGAACTCTCGTTGATATGCTTGTAGGCTTCCTGTTTGCTTCATGTATTTAATCTTCGTCCTTGCATCTCAAGTCTCATCTTGTGTACTAAAATGAGTCTGCAAAGCTTTATTCATGTTGTTCCAAGAAGATATCTGTGTTGCCTCACCATTGGCAATCTACTCCATCTTTCTTTGCCACCACATCTTAGCATCTTTCGTTAAGAATTGAGCATCTACCTACACTTTAGCCTCATCATCAAGTATACCTAGATGTTCCAAGTATTTCTCCATATCCCATAAGAAATTTCCAACAGCTTTCACACTCCCATCATAAGGTTCGGGTTTTTTGACCTTCACATGGGCAACTCCTCCAATAGAACTTTTCCCAACTTCTTTCTGCAAAAAACCTATCTCGTTTCGAGAATCGTCAAGTTACTTCTGCAACTTCAAGATTTTTGCCAAACCTTGATCCCTTGCAGCTCCAATGTCCTTCATTAGGGGAGTATTGAGACCTAAAATGGGCCTCCTAAGGAAATTATAAAATAATAGTGGAAATAATAAAATAAAATTAGATTACATCATCAAATTTTAGAGGGAAAAAAGAAAAAACTATTTTTTCAACTCGTATTTTCAACTTATCTTCCTATGGGCTTACTCAAATTTCGAGCACAAATACTTGTTGGATGAAAAATTTGATTCCTCATCCAAGGAGTACCCATCTTGCATACTTTCGATGGAGCCTGCTACACGAAAAATGAAAAATACATGAAAAATCGTGATTGCAATCATGCTTTTCATGTATTTCTCATTCTTCGTGTAGGAGGGTCCATCGAAAGTAAGTAACATGGGTACTCCTTGAATGAGGAATTAAATTTTGCATCTAATGAGTACTCTCGCTCGAAATTTGTGTAAAACCTTAGGGAGATAAGTTGAAAATACGAGTTGAAAAAGTAGTTTTATTATTTTACTATTTTTTAATCTTTTACTTTTTTACTCCAAAAATGGTGAATCATTGCCCATGGTTGACATCATCATCTTGAATCTTATTGGTTCTTATAAATTTTATTTTGGTTGTACATTTTTCTTAAGAGGTCCATTTTAGACCTCAAAATTCCCCTAATGCGCTTCTTTCTCTGTTTGCACATACATCCATTCTATATACTTGTATCAAATTTTGAGGTCTTCAAAAACTTCCTTCAACTTCGTATGCTCTTCCTGCAACTTTGTTGTCATATCCCGATGTTCAGCATATTCAACCTTCACTGAAGCTATATCAGAAGCTAATTCCTCCATTTTGTCCACTACCCTGTCCATAAAATCATTTCGACATCCCTGCTAGATTCCCCCATCATAACTTGACGTTCTTCCACTTGATCAACCATCAACTTCACTTGTGATCTTGTTTAGACCATATAAACTTCTCCTATCGTTCAACTAGACCCTTCATCTGTCCCTGTCAAACTTTCCAAAGCCTTGCGGAAAGTCTGATACCAATTGCTACCAAGAAATATCTGCTTCACTCTGCAAATTAAGCATCTGATACTATGTATGAGGAAGTGCAGTGATATCACTTCAATCTGCAAATATCGATTCTTTCTTAATCGATCTCTGATACCATCTGTCATGCCCTTATCCTAGCAGTGGTCTTTCAACCGCACATAGGCAGGTGCGACACCGCTACCCACTTTCTTTTCACCAATACTTATGAGTATGGGCTACGCCTAACATTCAACACTTAGTTATTTTTATGTAATTCTACTAAGCATTCATCATTTTACACAACGAAAATAACATTCATCATCATCATATCATAAATATGCACTACAAATTACTTTCTTTCTTTTAAATGGGAGGGGAAACTCCCAGATTAAAGTTTACCCACTAACCAATAATTCAATATTTTACAAATACATATACAATCACAGTCTTGCTAGGAAACTCCAAATTTACCCCTAGCAGACTTTCCAAATTTTCCAACAGTTCATCCTGCTCGTGCAGGGTCGCCCACCTCACCGAGACGGGTCACCCTTCGTTCAACAACGCCCACCTTTCTCATTCATATCCACCCACGTATGGCGTGTCATGCATCTCATGTTCGGGCAGAGGCGCCCACCTTGTGTCGTCATCCGTAGCTCGTCGCTGGGCAAGAGCACCCACACCATCAGGTCGCACTCCACAACTCGTCTCCGGGCAAAGGCGCCCACCTCGGGTCATCCTCCGCGGCTCACCACTGGGTAGGAGTGCCCACACTGTTGGATCACCCTCCGCAACTCATCTGTCGAGCAAGAGCGCCCACCTGCGGCTCGCAGCTCGTCCGCCGGGCAGGAACGCCCAGCTACAGCTCGCAGCTCGTTTACCAAGCAGGGGTGCCCACCTACAACTCATATGTCTGCCCACTGTGCAGACCCATCCAGATTAGTGCACCTAAATCCCTGCGCCTCGTTTTCTCTTCAACTTGGCACTTTGGCTCATCCACCGCTTACGCCTTGCCTTAATCGTATTTTCTTTTCTATTTTTTGCCCAAGTCTCGGCTCTAAGCTTGCTTGCTTGAGTTCACTTCATGCTTTTCTCCACCAAGTCGCCCTCCAGATATACGCATTCTTCATGAGTTAAGGTGGGTCGGCCTGCCTAAGTTGACCATGAAAATCCCTCATAAAAATGTTAAATAATGTGTCGGCCCACAAACTCATCCATTCTACATGTCGGCTCGCCAACTCGTCCTCTCTACACGTCGGCCCACCAACTCGTCTGTTATGCACGTCGGCCTGCTAATTCGTCCACTCTACACGTCGGCTCACCAACTCGTCTGTTTTTCAACATCTCATACAAACTCGTTTCACGTGCTCCCATACTTAGATGATTTTCCCAATCTCGACTTTTCGACTCTCCAAGTAACTCATTGCATCGTCACAACTTGTCCTCGCATACTCGCCAAGGCCCATTTAACCGAATGCACCCACTCATCGTCGCAACTCAACTCGTCACACATAACCCAAGTTTGTCTCCCACCGTCGTCCTTCGCACATGAGCACGCTCAGCTCGTGGTCGTGACAGCCAGGGTGGCTAGAGCAATGGTTGTGATCCATCCTCCCTGTCATCAGCCCTTAGCATTGAGGGTGGGGGCTCGTCAATTTCCATAATTCATGAGCCCTCATCCCTGGTGCCAAAGGGTCACAAGAATGGCTTCTAGAGCGGCAATATTGGTCCAACAACCCTCCCTATGACCCTTTGGCACTGGGATGAAGTGGGCTAAAAACTTTTTTTTAATATATATTTTAATTCTTCTAATTTTTATATAAATTGTTTTTAAATTTTTTTATTTAATAGTTTTTTCTTAATATTTTTAATGATTTTTTAAAATCAATTTATAATAGTTTTATTTTGAATAATTATATTTTGTTATATATATATATATATATATATATATATATATAATTAATATATAATATATTATATATATAATTTAGCTGGTTCATAATATAATCATTTTATTATTTATATTTAATTACTTTTTTCCTGTTATTATTTTTTTTTCCAAATTTTTGTTAAATAATTTTTTATTTTTTTTTCTTTTTTAATGGTTTTCAATTTTTTTAAACCAATTATTCTTTTGGTTAAATTTGTTTTTTTTAGAAATTTTTTTTTGTTATTTTTACTTAAATTTTTATGTTAATCATCATTTTTAAGAAAAAAAATACAAATATTATCCTCTTTAAACATAATATTCATAAAAATTACATACAATTTTCTATTGTTTCAACCTTTCTATGTTTAATTTTCTTCCATAAAACTTCTTTATTTGACATGTTATTTTATTACCCTAAAATGTGTACTTTTTCAATTATGTGTATATGCAAAATGTGTATTCTTTTCTAAGTATTTAAAATTATTAGTTTTTAGTAAGAATTATTTTATGTGTATTGAAGTACATTATATAAATAAGCCCAAAACAAAGTGTTCATGTTGCATCAACACTTTTCAAAACTAACATGAAAATCACTAAGATTTAAAAAAAAATATCCACACTTAATACATAAGAAAATATAAAGTGTCAAAACTTTGCTCCAAAAAAAAAGGTTGATGCTCCAAATTAGCATGAAAATCATGGTTTTTTGCAACCTCTAAAAAAATGAGAACTCAATATAGTTCTCGTTAAATTAATAACTTTGTTTAACCTCATAAACACAATTTTTTTTTATTCTTGTAGATTTTACACTCCTTATAAATTTACTCAAATAGTTCATCAATTCCCTGTAATTTTCCCTAAAATAATTTTCCAGCCTAGAGTTGCATTCGTGTCTTCTTTCATTTTAAAATAAAGTACATATCCTATTAATTTATTTATGACACTTGTAACAAGACAAGCTAAATTGGAATTTTCATGAATTAGTAAAACAAAACCTAATGTAAAATATTCTCATCACTTTCCATTAGACCTCCTCGAACCTTAACTTTGACCTCCTTTATCTACCAATGCCTTCCAGCTTCTCTAGTGGATTGTCCTCCTAAGCTGCATCATCAAGGTGATCGAGAACCTCATTCATTACAAGTTCGAAGCGCTCATGTCCTCCCTCCCCAGCTTCCTAAGATCTCGTGGGGCATCTCTCCAAGACCAAAGACACTCCTCTAACATGTCAAACATCATTTCTTCCACCTTCACCTCTGTTGTTGCTTCCACCTTCACCTCCATGCTATTGACCTTGAAGTTTAAATTGATCATCTTCATTTTCAGATACTCCATTAACTTTTGCAGCAACTCCAGATCCTTCTCGATGTCAGCGAGGTGAGTCATCACTACCGTGAATTGATAATGAACCTCTTGTGCTACCTGTTTCCCCAATTGTTCTACCATGGCCCCAATATCTCCCGTGGGAAAAGTTCATTGTTCCTCCGCAGTATTGTCGCTACCATATAGGCTGATAAAGGCCATTTTGAGAGTGATATTTCCCTATACACGAATAACTCTTAGATTTAGCTGGTTCATCCCGCACCTTAATATGGTGCTCTTCTCCTTCTCGAATGTTGTACACATCCTTTCACATTGAATGATTTTCCTAGACTACTAATTAGAATCGGCGTGAGCCATCATCCCTGCAACTGCCAATTTGAAATCGGATGAGTTGCTACCGCTCTTCACAGCTGAAATGTTGTACTAACCCTGCATTCCCTGGTCTTGGCATTTAATATTATTCCCATTTTTTCCCACTTGGCCATTGTCGTGGCAGTTAATTATTTATGCCTCCATTTGGAATCGAGATATTCCATCTCCCTACTCCGACTCCCAAGAGAGTCTTTCCATACCTCAAAGCAATACTTAATTAGGCATAATATGTCTCCTTTAATGTGTAATTTATTCCTTTTAACACCTCGACTCATATCTGTTAGGGATTCTGTCCTGGGGCGTGACATATCTGGGAGTTAACTTGGTCTAAGATCAAAACCCATTGATCTAAGGTAGTTCCTCTATTGGCATAATTATCTTCCTCCCAATCATTCTCTCGTTTAACATAGACAAAATTATAATATTCGAATTGGCTCAGAATTATCCCCATCCTTAAGAATTAACTTGGTATAAGGTCAAAACCCTTTGATCTAAGGCAGTGCCTCTATTGGCATGACTATCTTCCTCCGAGTTGTTCTTTTGTTTAACATGGGAAAATTATAATATTCGAATTGGCTTAGAAGAATCCCTATCCTCAAGAACATAGGAGAAAGTTCAAAGTCTTTTTTATGCATGGGCTTGAAACATTTTTGGATAACAATCATTGAATCTCCAACTATTCTTAGATGTCGAATACCTTTTGATATAACAATCTCCAGTCCTTGCTAGAGCGTAGCATTCCTTAATCCCCATGCATATCTTGTTTATATTATTCTATAGGGGTCGTAAATCACCCCACCTGCTCCTTCCTCCCCCTTTAAAAAGTTCTAAAAATAGATTTTGTTGTTTATTTTTTTCAATTGCTTTACATAACACACGCACATATATATATAATATATATATATATATATATATATATAATATATATCTTTTTTATTTTTTAATTACATTATTTCTCTATAAAATTGATATAAAATTATGTTTAATTCATATGAACATTAAAATATTTTATTTATCCTTGAAAATTAAAATAAAATATTTTTAACACTTTTTCTTAACATGTTTTTTTATTTTTATATTATATTTGACAGTGTTTTATATATATATATTTTAAAATTAAAAAAAAAAAAAAAACAAAACAAAACAAAAAAAACAAAAAAACCAACCAATATCAACTCCAAATTAAACGGAAAAAACTTACACATAAAAGCACTAAAATAAAACCCAAAAATAAATCTTACCTTTACCAACAAGTGGCACAAACGAAAATCAATTTTACCCATATATGGTACATACTATCATTAAAAAAATATATCTTCTGACTCTCAGTGACAAGATCATGTGATCTTCCTGGCTTTCATAATCGCCGACTGTTTTGCAACAAGAAATATTCCACCTTTCTTCTGTTCTTGTAAGGTCTCCCATTCAAACATAAAAATCTTTTCCAATATTATTTCCAATGAAATAGAAGTAGAGTTGTTGTCAAGCCTGTTGTTGTAATTCAATAGCCAGGAAATTGTTTGTTTTTAAGAAAGGTTGAATGATGGTGTGGCAAGTATAATTTTTTTTGTTGCAATGTAGAAAATGTAGTCTTCTATTAAAGCTATAAAAATTGAAAATAGAAGTTCGAAAATATTTTTTTAATAATGATTTGGAAAAAAACCGAACACGGATTTATTTAAATATAACATTGTATTTAAGTATGGGATGTTTTTTTATTTCTTTCATTTAAAATAAACATCTAAAAGAAAGTATTATGTTTATGTTTATGGTATATGTTTTGAGGATGATTATTATAGCTGTGACGTTGAAGTGGATGATGTTTTTAATGTTTAGATATGTGTTTAATGGTTGTTTAGCAATTTATAATGGATTGAGAAGTTGATTGAGAAGTTAATGTAGAGTTGTTTAGAGGAAGTCATATGAGTTTGTCATAATGTGATGGAAATTTGATTATGGTCTTGCTATCATGAATTTTCTTATTAGGATCTTTTGTGTTCTAATAAATTTTATGATTAATTCATATCTTTGGATTCTAATAAATCTTCGAATTAGTTTATATGGTTTGATATATAAGATGTACTTAAATAAATTTATTTATTTATTTATTGAATTAAAATGGTGAAAAAACATTATCAATTATTATCTTAATATGATTAATAAATAAATAAAAAAAATAAAATAAAATCATTACAAAACAAGCGAGAAACAAAATTAACTCACCATCTCCAAAAACAACAATGTGCCGGGCTCTCAGTACTCTGGCATTAATATATAATTGTAAAATGCATCCTCACGAATATAGATGCACTGATTTTACTCTATAGATAAAATCAACCTTTTTTCTCCTCCAAAAAACAGCCTTGGAATACAAAATGCATGTACCACAAATTCATTTCCCACCATCATTATTACACACTCCCATATACATTTTGGCTTTTATTTTAAAATTAATTTAATATTTTTGAATTAAATTAATAATAAAAAAACCAATTAAAACTATTTTTATTTTTAAATGTAGATATGCACTATCGGAAGTTGTGGAAACAAGAGGCCCGTACGCCATACACCAGGACTGATAAGAGAATAAATTTAAATTACTTTGGTCAAAATCTGTCATTAATTTATCAGAATTGCAAGTTTGATAGCTAGTTTCTGCACAATCAAAGCGTCTCAGGGGTTTTTCAGGGTGCTGAATCCAAATATGCAGTTAAAAACCCATTTTAACTACAACAAATCAAGATTTAATCTCAATTTCTTCCGCAGTATTCCGTCACCTGAATCTCCAAAAAAAGACATTATAAACAACTCCAATAATAAAACCCATTAAACTAATTATTTTTATTCTATTTCCTTTTTACAAATTGAAAATAAAACTCAGAAATTTTCGTTACTAACTAAATATAACACTAATTCAAGACTAATGAGTAAAATTTTCCATTACTAAACCGGAACAAAATAAAGAATTAAAACATCTGAAAAACCGAAACCTACTTTTACCCATAAATCGTACGCCCTAATTTTCTGACTCCCAGCTTCTCTCAGCGACAAGATCATGTGAACTACCTGAGTTATTCATCCCCAAAAGAGACAGTGGGCGTCAAAAACTCCAACTGTTTGGCACACAAGAAATATTCTACCTTTATCATCATCTTTCTTGCAGCTCTCCCAATCAAAAATAGAAATATTTTCCTTTTTTCACGGTCAGTATCAATTTGTTTTCAGTGATACATAGTCCCATTCTGCAATTCCCTTTTTTCACGGTCAGTATCAATTTGTTTTCAGTGATACATAGTCCCATTCTGCAATTCCTTCTTGTTTTTGTATTTATACACAGAGCAGTCTAAGTCATGTCTCAATCTATCTATTATTACTACATCCACATCTTTACTGAGTCAATATATTTTATACGCGTATTTACAGAGGAAATAGTTTTTTTTTTAAATTGATTTTTTTCATTGGGTTAATTTTAATAATAGATTTTTAAAAGATTGAGTTTAAATGGTTTAATTTAATAATTTTAGTGTTTTAGGGTTTTCAAGGGTGATGAATCTATGTATTCAGAAATGTATTTTAAATAATAAAAAATCTTGAAATTATATTACCAAATTTTGGTGGAATGTTAATGGAAAAAAATTATTTCTATCTTAAACTAGACCTATTTTTATATACAGTTAGCAGTTTCATATATTTCCCACCTAACTTGGTTGGTTTTTATTCTGCAAGTTTACTTGTTGGGCCTGGCAGCTTGTCAGGACTGCTGATTGTTGCAATTTTTGTGTAGTTTGCGTATCTTCGAAAAAACAAAACGGAAAGGAGAGCAGAATGGATAAACAGTGTACCATGTTTACTTTTTCTATACATGCCTCTCTGACTTTTGGCACCCAGGTCTCTAAACCATGTTAAAAACGGATTAATTGTCATCATTTTGAGCGTATAATTAGCTATTTACCTCGAGGAAATGGCCAACTCTTGACCATATTTGGGATACTCTGTTCCCCTTTCTGTATAATTAGCTATTTACCTCGAGGAAATGGCCAACTCTTGACCATATTTGGGACACTCTGTTCCCCTTTCTATGCAAACGTCACAAGCTGGATTCGTATGTTTTAGCTGCTCCCTCATTAAGGCCGGATTCACATCTTTTAGGGTTTGTGTATGAAAATATCATTCGCTCTTCCCATCCCACAGATCATACAGAACACAATCGAACATGGGAGAAAGAAAAAGAGGTGCATCTCTCCCATCAGCGGTAGATATCAGAAGAAAATGACAAAAATTCACTGCACACGTAGAGCATCCCAACGAGATTTATTTCGATAGTAGAACCCACACGATTCACTTGTTGGAAAAGGACGCTAAAATACAAATTCACTCATATGAGTTTAGGCTCTGTTATAAATCACACAAAATTTGATAATTACAATGAATCCGGTGAAGGGTATTTAACTTTTTCCAACTAGTGACTCACCTAAAATATCTTGTCATGCAACCACACACTATAAGTTCAACTATGAATTAACTCGACTTGACTTAACGCTCAGTGAACTAACTCTCCAACTTTAGCCAACTTCTCATGTGGGAATAATTTAATGGGAGAAGTGTCCTCACACAATTTTATTAATCAGAAAAGAAATTACATAATAGTTTTGCAAGAGTCTACACACACACTCCAACACTCTTGCAATCAAGAGAATGAGCTATATATAAGCTTAATTTCCTAACCTATTCTAGTTATGGACCACTTATTAAATTAACAAGTGTCCATTTACAATAAATGCAATTCTAACCAATCTACTATCTCAACTCCTAAATTGGAGCCTAAGATATGACATTATTCTAGATGTCATGTCTTTTACAACAATATTCTATTTCTAAGTGTCTCCAATATTTAATTAAATATTCTAAATAAATAAATATTATTTCCTAACTTTGTGAACTATGAATTTTGTATTTTGGATTATCTAACATTCCCCCCTATGATCCAAAGATACATTACAACAGATACCAAGTTCATCTCTGAACTTAGTAAATTTTATCATGTCAAGTGGTTTTGTGAAAATATTGGAGACCGATCTTTTGAAGGACAATAAACTGGCTTGATGACGTCCTTGGCAATGAGCGATCTAATGTGATGATACTTGGTGTCCACATGTTTTTTTTTGGAATGAAAAATTGGATTCTTGGCCAGCTTTATGACTCACTGGATGTCGATGAATAATGATGTACCTTCTGCTTAAGGAATGCCCAAATCCTGCAAAACTCTGCGCAACCAAACAATTTCACATGTTGCTTCCCATGCTGATATGTATTCTGCTTCGACTGAAGAAATTTCCACTGTAGCTTGGTTCTTACAACTCCAAGATACTGTAGCTGACCCCATGTTCATTAAATATCTGGAGGTTGATGCTCGATCATCAATACTACTAGCAAAGTCGGCATCTGAACATCCACCAAGTACAAAGTTTTTAGTCTTTTTGTAAAGAAGAACAAAACCTTTTGTTCCTTGGATATATCATAGAACCCTTTTGGCTACATTCCAGTGGTTGTCTCATGGTTCCTGCATAAAGCGTGAAAGAATACTAACTACATAAGATAGATCTGGTCAAGTCATTGTCAGATAAATCAGGTTGCCAATCAACTGTCTATAAGTAGTGTTGTCCACCTTTCCCCCCCTTCAAATTTTGAAAGTTTCAAGTTTTGTTCCATGGAGGTAAGAACGGGCTTGCAATCCTGCATTCCAAATTGCTGAAGAACTTCTGCTGCATACTTACTCTAAGAAATGAAAATATGATGTGGACATTAGAATACTTCAACTCCAAGATAGTAGTGAAGTAGTCCCAAATCTGTCATCTTAAATCATGCATGTAACTCCTCTTTCACTTGTACAATATGATCATCATTATTTCCAGTAATCATCAAATCATCTACATACATAACAAGAATCACCAGATTTTCATCTTGTTGACGTACATACAAAGTACATCAGATTCACTTTGTTGAAAGCCAACTTTTCGAAGGTATTCATCCATTTTGGCATACCAAGCTCGTGGAGCTTGTTTTAACCCATATAAAGCCTTAATCAGTTTACAGACTTTATGTTCTTGCCCTTCAATTTCAAAACTTGGCGATTGTGTCATATATACATCTTCTTGTAAATATCCATTGAGGGAAGCACTCTTTACATCCATCTGATGAACTTTCCATCCTTTTTGTGTTGTTAATGTGAGTGGTAAGCGAATGGTGTTCCATTTTACTGTAGGAGAAAAATTTTCTTCATAATCAATGTCATCCTACTGCGCAAAACACTAAGCCACAAGTCTAGCTTTGTACTTGTCGATTTCTCCATTTTGGTTGTACTTAATTTTGTAAACTCATTTGCATCCGATGGGTTTAACACTTTGAGGACAATCAATAAGTTTCCAAGTGTTGTTGTCTTGAACTGCCTTATATTCTTCAACCATATATTGTTGTCATTCTTTATATTTTACTGCCTCTTTGTACATGGAGGGTTCAGTAAAATCATTCATGATCAAGGCAAAATTTCCTTCATTCCTGGTGGACCCCCTTTTTCCTGTTTTATTTTTCTCATTGGGCCTTACATCAGTTGAACAACCCATTTTGGCAATTGATGTTCACTTGTTTGAGATTCTGAAAGGTCATCATCATTATAAAGAGGATTAATATAAACAGAGGTATGTTGATCAACTACAAATTCTAGGGGCAAAGAATCATTGTTAGAAGAACTACTGCTACTAGGAGATTCTAATGAACTGCCTAAAAACCTAGACTGTGTTGGTGAAGTGGATGGACTGAATGAATCATCTTCAAAGGAAGGAAAATCAAGTTCATACCAATTTTTTGAGTTTGGTTGACTTTGAATGTTTCCTTTCCTTTTATCTCCTTCTGTTTCCAATTTTTGAAGAAGATGTTCTATTTTTCAGCATTCTTACTCTTAGTTTCATCAAAAATTACATCTTTGCTGACAATAAATTTCCCATTTGACAGAAGCCTGTAACCTTTCTTCTCATCCAAATATCCAATCATTGCGCATTTCAAACTTCGTGAGTCAAGCTTAGTTCTTTTTTCTTTTGGAACTAAGGCATAACACATGGAACCAAAAACTCTAAGGCGTTTAACTTTAGGTGTGAAACCAAACCATGCTTCATAAGGTGTGATTCCATCCAAAGAAGCAGTGGGAGACGTGTTCCTTAAGTAAACAGATGTATGGATTGCTTATGCCCAATAAATAAGACTTAAATTTTTAAAAGTTAACATAGATCTCACCATTCCTAACAAAGTGTGATTCATTCCTTCTACTACCCCATTTTGATGTGGAGTGTAGACATTTGTAAGATGTTGTTTGATCCCATTGTCTCTTCAATAACTTTTGAATTCATTTAAAGTGGATTCTCCTACATTGTCAATTCTAAGAGTTCCAATCTTTTCTTTGACTTCATTTTCAACAAGTTGACGAAAAGTTTTAAACTTTACAAATGCATCCGACTTATTCTTCAAGAAGTAAACCCATGTCATTTTGCGAAAATCATTAATAAAGAGTAAGAAATATTTACAACCTCCTAGAGAAGCTTGCAAGGGTCCACAAATGTCACTGTGTACTAATTGCAAATGCTTGTTTGCTTGCCATGAACTTGTTAGGAAAGTCTCTTGACTTTGTTTTCCATAAATGCAAGCTTCACATATTGCATTTTCTTTCTTGAAGGTAGGAAGTCCCTTAACCATTCCTTGTTTTTGTAGTTGAGAGAGACTGCCAAAGTTTAGATGTCCATATCTCACATGCCATAATCTGATAGGTGAAATGTTTTTGCTTGTTACCTTGCAAAGTTAGAATTCCTTGGAGTAAGTGTTCCTTTCATTCGTAACAGTTTTCTATCTTCATATCTCATATCACTGTTTTTATGTTCTGTTTGACTGAATTAATTTTAACTATGCCATCCTCCAAAACCACGTAATGTCCAGCTTGTTGGATCGAGACTAAAGACAACAAATTCTTTTTAAAGGTGGGTACATACCATACATTTGAAATCAATCTTTCTCCAATGTCACAAAGATAAACTTTAACGACAGCTTTTCCACAAGGAGTATGTTTTGTATCATTAACAAGAAATATTGAACTAAGGTGGCATGGTTGGAAGTTCCAAAAGAAGTCTTGTTGAAAATTCATGTGTTGAGTTGCCCCTGTTAGCACTTGAAATTTCACCTCAGGCTAAAAAAGGCAAACCTCAAGGTAACATCAAACCATTTAGCCTCGTAGCTAGCCCTACGGGGCAGGAGAAGGCTCTCTCCGGTAAATCTCAGTAAAATCTTCAATGGATGAGATGACCAATAGGGTAACACTGATTTTAGGCTATTAAACTGATCAAAAGGGTTGATTTGGGATTTTTTGGGTTTTTGGTGGCAAATTGAGGGGATGGCAATTTTGGGTGCGGGGATTGGACACAGTTTCTGCAAGGGGTTCTTTGGGGCGAGGTAGGAGACAGTATTGATGCCTTTGATTGAGGTGGATGATTAGGAATGACAGGTGAGGAGTTAAGGAGAGAAAAAAATAACTTTGAATTCTCCTTAAACAGTAGAAAACATTGAAATTAAACAAACTTAAAAGCAGAGCATGACAGTCATGAATTCTTACTTTAACACTTTGTTTGCTTAATGTGTAGAAGGAAAAGAAAGGAAATGATTAACATAACACACTTACAGGTACATAGAGAAACACACCACAATACATGTAACCACAAGAATCCAAAAAAAGATTGCAAAACCCTGGTCTTCCTTAGCCAAAAATTGCAGAGATACAGTGAAATAATACAATGATAGCTTCTCCCTCAAGAGTCCAACCTTTTCCAACCTCTGAAAATGACTAAGAAAGTACATAATATAGGCAAGCTAACACAATTCCTTGCCTCTAGGGGTCAAGCTCACTATCCTAGGATCTGTTTCAACCACTTCTAAACTTAGCACTACAAACTAGGTAGTCAAAACAACTTGCCTCTGTAAACTAGGAAACCAATTCATTCATTTAATTTTCACCTATTTCATGAATGAATCTTCTGGAAGAGATACATAAGAGTAAAAGCATCATAAAAGTAAATTAATTACATCAAATAGGATAATAATCCACCCCAAAAATTCAAACAGGGTCAAACTGCGTTTTTCTGAGCTGTACAGTGAAATTTGGAGAAATTTTCCTCACGGGTCGCGTACCTCTGCCTGATGGGTCGCGCACCTTTGGGACCACTTTTGGGGCACTTCTAGGTGTCCAAATGCAACAAGACTAGGCTTGTTGGAAAGGTCTATGAATCTACTTTCCAACCCAACTAGAATTATTGAATTTGGTGGTCATTTTCCCCTCCCAAATTGCAATCTCCCAAGACTGCTTTCTGTGTCTCAAAAAAGTGGCAGAAAGTCATTTTTTGCTTGTTTTTTGACTTTCTGGAGGCCCAAAACTTCATAAAATCTCTTGCCCTTTGATGAGCATGTGTAACTTTGCATGAAAAATCTGGAAATGCTGAGTTTTTGCAAAATGGAGTTGCCGGGATGAAGGGTCTCATGGGGGGTGAGACCCGTTAATGGAGAAAACCTATGTTTGGCACAAAAAAATTCACAATTGACAAAATTTTCTCCAAATTTATTGAAATTTGGGTTGGGAGTCCCCAATCAAGTACCATGTTTATTCAAAGAGGCTTTGGCCAAAATTTGGAGTGGATCAGGCCTTTTTCTTCATTTTAATGCCTTGGCCAACCTCCTTGGATCTGGTGATTGTAATTTTGACATTTCTCTAAAACCATGGCACCTATGAAAAAAGTGAAGGAGGTTTTTCTTATCTGGCATGTTGTGGACAAAAACCTCTCTCAGTTTTCCAAAATTCATCTTTTATTGCTCTGAAACACCATTTGAGTGAAACTTATCCCGATGTATGAAACAAGGAATTTTGTCGAAATGAAGCGAAATGAAGGGGATAAGGGGCTTCTAAATTCTTGGGGAAATTTTTGGAAGTAGGTAGGGATGTTAGGAAGTAGGGGAAAGTGGAATATCAGAGATTGAGTGAGGGGAAAGGGTCCAAAAGGGAAAAACATAGGCCCAACCTAGAAAATTGCCAGGTTGTAGCTAGAAACTAGGGTTTGTAGAAAAATGAGAAATTTGGTGGATCTAAGGGACGGGAAGTGTTTGATAAGGTACTTTAAGGATAGGGAAAGGTGTATGAACATCTGGATACAAGTTTTGCTGATGATTTGACCGTCCAAGAGAAATTGGCTTCAAAACCCTAGGAGAGGGAAACGAACTTGCCAAGGCACAACTGAAGCATGAACAAGATGTAAAATGACTCATTAGACACTGACATGATAATCAAAACCCTATGAATGATGATAGACTCAACTGAATGATGACATGGATGGGCCTTTGGGAAACTTTGAAAAGAGTGAGATCAAACCCTAGACCTAATGCCTAGTAACCAAATTTTGCTTGAAAACTTTTTGAAATGACAAAATTTGACCTTAGCACTCTGAAACCACTTTGTAAGAGCATATTTAATCACTGGAGGAAGGCTGGAAAGACTAACACTAACAAGATGTACGCTAATTCAATATTCAGAAACTTGCGTGCATACGCTTCTGTGTTAAGACCAACCTGCGTATACGCACTTCCGACTTCCAGAAACTGCATGTATACACACCTATGCTAAGATAAACCTGCGTATACGCACTTCCGACTTACAAAACCTGCGTGTATACGCACCTGTGCTAAGATCAACCTGCGTATATGCCCTTCTGACTTACAGAAACTGCGTGTATACGCTCTTTCGCTTCATTGAACCTGCGTAGAGATCTATAAAGATAATTTACCCCTTCAAATGTTTAGATATTAGTTTACCTAGATTATCAGATTTATAGATCAAGCAAGCGCCACATAGAATAGATCAAATTCACACAAAGATACTATCAATCAAGCCTTAATATTTTGACCCATCAAAGGAACTTATCCTTGTCCTTGCGCTCAGGTTCCTTCTTCTTCTAGATCCAGATCTACACCATAACCTAGTCACTATATTCTAGATCTAGCACTTTAACAAATATTCAATAATTCAGATGATCCCTTTCCAAATGATTACCTTCCTCTTTTATAGCCTTAGGCCTTTCGTAATACCATGGTCCAAAAACCATAACAATTCAATACCATGGACCCAATACTTGGGATCAACACTTATGACGAGATACCATGGCCCAAAACCATAGGTTCAAATACCAAGGACTAAATACCATGGACGAAAAATAGGTTCTCTACATGTGCGTGCTTTTCCTTGCATGAAAGTGCGTGTATACACAACTTTGTTTGGACCATCTTGTGTATACGTTGTTTTTATTCATTGAACCTGCATGTATACATAGCTTCATCAAAGTGAACCTGCATATATATCTGTTTCTCCTTTCTGAGTTCCTGAATTGTGATCTGTCACCAGAGTGAGTTGCCATCAAGAACAATACTTGTGCCATAGCGCCAAACCTGTGCCATACTGCCAACATGTTTGACCTGTGCAGAACATTGATTGAGCCCCTGAATACACAAGTGATAGATTTCTAGTCAGACATGATGGTAGCATTTGAGGAAGTTATGGAAATTACAAAGATGACCATCGAAGAGGCCATGTAGGCCCTAACTGTGGGGGATGCCCCTGAAGGCGTCGGGATTGTGGCAGAAATCCCTAAATCACCGCGCACGGTTAGACCAAAGAAATATGAATAGGTGATGGTGATTGTACATGTGTCACCACCAAACCTGCTACACACTAGGCTAACAATGGTGGAGAAAGGGGAAGTCATTAACATAGAAACCGACAAGGAGGAGGAAGACCTGGAGGACCTTATCATCCAGGATGATAAGGATGAAGGCATGGAGGGAAAAATTGAGCCTGCCCACCCTCCAACAATGCTTCCCGCCTATATCCACCCACGGAAGGGGAAGGCTAAGGTGCCCAAGGATCTTGATGAGAGAAAGAGCTTTCTCTAGACCCCGGTCCTCCTAGAGGACATCATTTTTGAGGGCACATAGCTAGGACGGGTGCCTGGCCTGAAATTTGAAGATTGGGATCCCATTGAGCACGAGAAGTTCCCTCACCTAGAGACCACACAGCTCATGAAGCCTAAGCAGAACACCATGGAAGGGTTACCGAATTAGAGCTGTGAAAGTAGTTATGAAGCATGGAAATGGCAGGGTTACTAAACATACTTTGGGTGCCACATTTCCATCGCGCCCCAATAAAAATTTTTGTCATCATGCAGCTACTCTGCCTAGTGAATTGTTATAAACATATTTGGGCACTGCAACCCCAATCACATATGTCGATAAACCAAGGGCTCTCAAAGACCTAAAAGTGTGGTTTCACACCCTAAAATATGAAGGTCAACTGATTACATCATTTCCCAAAAGTTCTCCCTGAAAAACTACTCATATGACACTTCCCTCTCTGAATTCACCCAGGGATAAGTAAGAGATCATGAAATCTCCAAATGGAACCAACAACTGTCAGTGAAATGACACTAATCAAAAACCCAAAAGCTGACTCACCCCTCTGAAAATATCTATAAATGGATCCCTCATCCCAGAGATCCAGAGGCTGGAATTTTGTAATTTGTAAGGAGATGTTATTGGTTTCTCTTTGAGACATTGTATTGTTGGGTGATCTTTCTTTTCATGAGGTGAAGAGGGCTTTCATGTTGGGAGGATGATGCTGGATCAGACAGCTGGGTTCTAATCCTCTCTTCTACTTCTACTACCAGTAAAGTTATTTGAGTTTTCGTCCATATACTTGTGTACTTGTAAACCTTGTATTTGTGGATGCAATTATATGGTTAATGTACATCTGATTCTACATTGTTTATGGTATTATAGATCTCTATGCTTTGATGGTATTTTGCTACTTTTCCTCTATAGGTATTCTTTGAAGCAGGACAAGTGAGAAAGGAGTAGTGAAGCTCTATCAAAGGAGAGAGGAAACAAGAAAGGAGCCAAGTGAAAGGCTGAGGTTGGTGCTCTCTACTTCTCCCTTATCTATCATCCATAAAGGAAAGCACAAGTTGCTTTGAATTGTTTGTTTCTAAGATAGCTACCCATCTTAGTGAGACTAGCAGATCAAATAGCGACACTATTTTTCTCAGAAACAAAATGGCGACTCCGTTGGGGAGCGAATAGTTTGTTTGTTTGTTACTTTTCTTTTCTTTATAAACTACAGATGGAGCCTGAAGTGAAGCCAGCTAGCCTTCGAATTGCATTTGTTATGAAAGTGCAAAGTAGATCAACGCTGCTTCAGTCAATCTCCGAGTTTGTTTATGAACTGAACATCTAACTTGCAAACATCCTAAGTGCCCTGGTGTTGGCTCAATAACCTCATAATAACACACCCCTATTTACTGTCTATCATAGCGTGATTGAAATAGCTGAACTTAGCTGCAAATTTTGAGCAAAACCAAGCTTAGTTTTTTTCTCTAGACCATCGCACTGTCTCTCATTGACAATCTAGATGCATCACACCTCCCGTGTGCTGCAGGTGAGATGCATCCCTATTTCCCTTAAGGACAAGTGTGATGATTGAATGAGACTATTTCTCTCTGCAGAATTTGGTTTTTTCTTGATTATTTTCAGCTCTATTCAGTAGTTTTGCAGCCTATGATCAGTATATCACTGAGAAAACCTTCTCCCTTCACATTATTCAGCCTCCATTGATAAGGAACTGTGGATGTTTTTTTATTATGTATTTTTCATCATTTACAGTCCTCCTTTGCAAATATTAGTTTAATCGAACTGTCGTCTTTTGATTCCAAAGTGTTGCAACTATCATTTTGAGTCAAGAAAGAGATTGTCATAAAGTCTTTCTCTTTCAGATAGTCGATTTTACTTTTTCCATTGTATTTGATTTGAATTGTCAGTATTTGAAGTGTCGAAAGCAGTTTCCCATTCGAAATTGAAAGTGTCGTCTTAGTCTTCCTTTTGTTTTTTTGAAAAGAAATTGCTAAATTGTCGCTTTGAAGAAACGTAGTTTAGATCTATACTTAGTTTTTTTTTTCGGCATTCTCACATTAAGGAAGTGGAAAAAACAAATACATGCATGTACATTTGCGTCTAGACTGCAGGTGGAAATTGATTTAGGAAAAGTGCATTTAGTGTGTGCTCCCTGCTCTCTGTTGAAAGAATCTTACTCTTCTTTCCTTAGTAGCTAGGATTTTCATTGCTAAAAGAAAACAAATGACTATTTATCATTTTAGATTGCATATTTAGTAATTGTACATCTACATCATGTGGTGAACCTTGAAAGGAAAACTTCTTAAGAAAGATAAACTATAAAATAAACCTCAATGAACATAAAAACGCTTTGGAACCTAATCCACAACATTTAGAAGTCTAGGCTAGAGATGTATTCCAGCTTCGTAAAGCCTGGTAACTATCGTTTTCATCGTAGGTTGGGTGATTCCTCTTTGATACGACAAGTGCCAGTATGGACTTGTGCTCCCATGTACTGTTGAGTATATATTGGGAGACCAAAATAGGCTGATATCCTTTATCCTTAGGAAGCCGTGTCTACCACCCTATCGATTGCAATGCACTAAACACAACATTTGGGAAGATTTACTGCCGTACGTAAAATCCTCGATAATTTCTCTTTAATTTACCACCGAGGTGTATATTGCAGTTTTGCGATTGGTTTGGTAATCCCTCCACCTAGATTTCTAGAGTAGTCACTTTCATTCCTTTTCAACTCCTTAAAATAAAAGGTCCATCTGAGCACTTGTCACTTCGGGCTCATTAAAAATCGAAGGAGACTAGAGTCACCTTTAGCTTTTTCTCTAATCTTAAAAATTGAAAAAGCAAGTTGTGTCAAAGCATCATAAAATTTATTTAATTCAGAATAACATCACTGTTCCCTCATTGATATTAGGTTGACATAATGGATTCCACTAATCAAGGATTTCCCCTTGGGGGAAATCCTATTCATTTATCTTCTTGGCGAGATATTGGTGCTCCATACATGGCTACATTGTCCCTTCTAGGAATCACAATTAGCTTGCCAGTATGGCTATTCTTGACCTCCGTCGTTCAAAACATCGTAATTCCTCAGCAATTGAATCAGCAACCAGATGATGCTGGAGTTACTCCCTCACCTTCTACTTCATTTGTTTCTCCCTTTCCTTCTTCCTCTTCTCTTGGTGAAGCTAGTGATACTAAAAACCAAGTAACTGAGAAGAAGAAGAAAAGGAAGGAGAAGAAGAAGAAGAAGCCAGCCTAGCAAGGGGGCAACCACGCATTGTCCAGTGAAAATCCACACACTGACGTTCTAAACCCAAAAATCCATGCATAATTTGCAAAGGAAACCACTATCTTCGAGATTTTCCTTGCATCACGTGGACCTTCAGAGACTGGTCTCCCTACCTGCACCATCTGGTGTCATCAACCTCTGTCGATCATGTTGAGAATACACCATTGACTAGTGAAAATGAAGTCAATGGACAAAAAGGAAAATCTAAATTTCCTTGTAGATTGTTTGAAGGTGACCATGCCCTACACTGGTGTCCTTTTCTGGATGAAGCTAAAAGATTCTTTAATAATCATCCTACTTCACCATAGCAACTTTCGCCTAGATACAAGAAACTCTTGCCAAGTCCAACGCTAGTTGAAAATCCAACTGACATACCTCTATTGTCAGTCGAAGCACCTATCATTGAAGATAAACCTTTTGAGTCCATGTTGAGCCTCAAACCTGCACTCATTTACCCATCCTCCCAACAGCCTTTTCCTACTCATTTCCTTCTTTTGTCATCATTTCCTTCATCAACTTGTTCAATTCATTGCATTATAGGACTTTTTAACATGATTTTCTAATTGTGCTAGTGATTGACTGTTGGTTTAGATTTTTGGTTCAAGTGCTGCAATTCCGCAGCTGATACAGGGTTTCCGCAGCCGAGCTCTGATTCCACAGCCAATCCCAGATTCCGCAGTCATTTTCTTGTTTGCTATGATCCAGGTGTCCTCCAGAGAAAAGAGCCACATGGGCAAGTTTGTATGACTGTGTACATGGTGTGTGTGCTGTTAGCTCAGCCAAACTGGCCGTCTACACCCCTGGTCAACGTGGAGGTAACTCTGGTCAAACGGCAAGGTTGCAAATGGTGGCACAGCTCTGCGTGTTTAGTTGGAGCACGAAAGTCATAGCTGGCCTCTTCTTTAGCCACGAAGACTGCAGGGGACAAGAATCCAACAGCGGATTTATTAACCATGATGACCGTTCCCTAAATCTGTGCACGGTGCTGCTGAATGTGTCTTTTGCATAAGCTTTTAGTTATCTTAGTTTACGCACAGAACAGTTGGTGTTCCTGCTATAAATAAAGCATTTCTATGCACTGATTAGGGAGTTTTTTTGGAAGTTAATCTATTGCTGTTCTAAACTTTGTTTTAAGACTCTTTTATATAGCGTTTACGCTCCCCATTGTATTTTGTTATGTGCTGATTTAATACCAAGAAGACAATTATGTTCTTACCTACGTAGCTGATCTTTTTAATTGGTTGAAGTGGATGGAGGGCCCCTGTCTACTACAACCATTGTACAATAGCTTTTAAATTTGCTTTCCTGCATTCCTTTTTTTTTCTAATTCACCATGTATATTAATGTACAGTTTGAGTTATGCTGCTTTATGTTTCTGTACTTTTCATGACTGATCAGTGTGTGTTATTTTTACAGCTTTGTTAGGAGCCCGGGACAGTGTGCTTTTCCTTCTTTCTAATGCTAGTGGCATTTGAAGTTGTCTTATCTAAACTGCTGACTTTCACTTTGGTTTTCATTAGTTTCCTTGCTTAGTTAGTTTCCTTGCCTAGTTTACTTTATCAAGTTTTGTCAAGTTGCTAATCTCTTGATGGTTCCTTTTATCATGAGTCACTAACTTTTAAGGGACCAAAACATCATGTAATTGCAGCTTGGTTTATTTAGTTTTAGACTCATATTGCTAATTCACTCCTAACTCTATTTCACATGATCAATTTAGCTAAAGGAAGAATGTTAAGGGAGAATGAAGTAGTGTGATTTGTCACTTAATTTTTGCATTTCTTCAGATTCAATAGAGGAGTTAGAATAGTGTTCTTGCTTTCAGCTGAGTTAATGTAGATGTCATTTTCATTCTTATCAACAGTAAAGGTATTGGACTAGTTCCATTGGTCTTTTTGTTTGATGCTTTATTTTCATTCGAAGCTTTAATTCCATTCCAAGTTATTGTTCAAGTTTTCTCTTTAAAATTCAAGAAGCATTTAGAAATCGCCACATACACACACATTCACTCACTTGTTTATAACTTCATCACATCACATTAGGAAGATAAGTCAGACATAAACTAAAAACGACAAAAAGAACTAGGAAAGGCTGCTTAAGTATATATTGCACACTTCACTTCATCAGCTTACGAGCCCCGGGTTGACAATTTATTATAGCAATTTAGACAACCCTAAATTGACCAAACATTTTGGCGCCATTGCCAGGGAAGTGAAAATTAGGTAGCCAATTTCTAAAAAAAAAAAGATAAAAATAAGAAAATTTCAAGAAAGGAAAATTAATAACCTCTCAAAGTATGCTCTCCTCTTGCACTTAGAGTGATCTGGAGGAATAGAAAAGAGAAATTTATTGGTTTAATAGTTTCTTGAGTATGCTCTCTTCTTGCACCTAAAGTGACCTGGAAGATCAAAAAGAGAATTATTACCCTGACTTGAAGGAAAATAAAAAATGACATGCATAGAGCTAGAGATTCTAGGGGAAGGTTTTTAGCTGGAGCCAGAAGTTCGATTTTCACAACTCCATCCACTTCAAGAAATAGGCAAGAGACACCTTCATCATCTCCAACTCATACTCCTAGCTCTAGGATTCCTGGAATCCAAGAGGCAGTAGTTGACTCTCCCATACCATCTATTGAATCCGAAGGAGATTCTTTCCTTTCTTCCACAGGGAGACAGATTGTAATTGAAGAAATAGAATCACCTGAGGAAGAAGGAGAAATTCCTCCTCATTCACCCTTGGTAGAGGAACCAGAGAACTTTGAGGTCTTTGAAGAAACTACCATGGCAGAAGAAAGAGAAACTGGACTTGGAGGAGGTAGAGGTAGAGGTAGAGGTGGAGGAGGAAATAACGGAGGAGGTAGAGGTAACAATGGAGGAAATAGGAATGGAGATAATTAATTTGGATTTCCCATAGTCGATGATGACTCCCGAGCCACAATGAAAAACATTTCTCCATCCATCCTCCCAAACTTTCATGGGTTAAGAAATGAGGACCCTGAGACATTTCTATTTGAGTTTGAGGTCGTATGTCGAACTTATGATTATCTGGAGGACGCTCAAAAACTCAAACTGTTCCCTTCAACATTGAAAGGGGAAACATTGAAATGGTTCATGGGATTACTCACTCAATCCATTAGTTCTTGGAATGATATGAAACAAACATTTTTGGATAGGTACCTGGACTATTGTATGCCCACCAATCACAAGGATGAGGTATTCAAGATGGTACAAAAAGAAGACAAAAATTTGGAGGATTTACTTGAAAGATTTAAATATAATCTGAAAAGAGCAAAAATGAGTAACTTGGATGAGGAAACCTTGAAATCCCTTCTATTAAAAGCCATTAGAGATGAATGGATAGATATTTTGAACATGATGGGAAAAGGAGACATATCTTAACTTCCACTTCATGATATAGCAGAGCTATGTGTTCATCTCTCACGGGGGAAATCTAAAACTCAAAAAGGGCCTAGAGGTCCTTCTCTCCTCAGAGCAAACAAATCTGCAACTGGATCAGTAAGTAGGGCTGAGATAGGCAATATGCTTGATGAATTCAAAACTGATATCTTAGGAAGTCTTAGTGAACAACTAGACACTTTTAAGATCCATAATAAACAACAAGCAGAAGTTGAAGCTTTAGCTGTCTTTTGCTCAAAGTGTAGAAAGAAACATGCTCTAAGGGAGTGTCCCTTGGATGCAAAGGTTGTAGAAACATGTGTGATCTGTTCAGAGAATCATGAAACCAAGGATTGTCCTTCAATCCCAGGTCTCAAAGCTGTTTTTCAGGAAGATCCAAGTACCATTGAATCTCTCTGTTTTGTTGCAAGGAGACCTTGGCAGGGGCAACAAATCAAGGGTTTAACAACTCTATGAATTTTCAACCCCCACCAAATTGGAATCCTTGGCAACAACCTTGGTCCCAACCTCAAAATCCTTTTCAAGCATGGATGCAAGGTATGCAAAATCCTTATGGGAGATTTGCTCAATTTTAACAATATCCCCCATCTTTTCAAAATCATCAAGTTCCACAATTTCCAAATCAAAATCCACAATTATCATTGCCATTTCCACAACAACAACAATCCTCTCAACAGAATTCAAATTCTCAGCTCTTGCTTCAACAAAAGTCAAATCAACTTCCTTCTCATCCATTGTTGAACCCCAATAATAAAAACCCTCAAAATGCTTTCATGATGGAAGGTCTACAATTTCAATTTCCTGCCTATATGATCGCTCCTCTTAATGACGTACAACTTAGATCAGGTAGATTTCTGGACAAACCTTCTATAGATGTTCAAAAACAAAGAATTTCTAAGGAAGATTCTCTTGTAGCCAATAAGGGCTCTGAAGCATTTCTTCAAAACCCTAGCACTCAAAAAGGAAAAGAAAAAGAATTACCCCCCACAACTCCTATAGTTGAGCTACCTACACCTCTATCCACACCTCCTTTTCCTGAAAGGTTACAAATTGAAAAAGGAGTGGAAAAACAAATCTTGTTGCCTGACTATGACTTTCTAGATGAATTGAAGAATTTCTGTATCAAGATTCCCTTGTTACAAGCCATTAAAGAAATTCCTATTCTAGCAAAGACAATAAAGGAGTTAAGTCTTAAAAGACCAGGAAGGAAACCAAGAGATACTAGAAAAATCCACCTGGTAGGAAAAATTGCAGATATCATGATGGGAAAAGTTACCATGCAGAAGTATGTAGACCCTGGTAGTCCAATTGTTAAAAAAACTATCAATGGGGTAGAAATTCCAAACACTTTGATTGATTTAGGGGCTGCTATCAACATTATGAGTAGGCAGACTATGGAACAGCTAAAAATTCATAATCTTCTCTTTACACCTACTTTATTGCAACTTGTGGATCGCTCAATTATTAAACCAGATGGTGTATTAGAAGACATTTCAGTCTCCTTAGACTCTTAGGAATATCCAGTGGATTTTATGATTTTAACCCCCAAGAGTAATTTGGGTGGACATCCTCTTATTTTAGGAAGACCTTGGCTAGCCACAGCTGATGCTTTTATAAGTTGTAGGTCAGGAGATATGTACATTTCTGATGGTAATTCGACAAAGAAGTTCAATCTGTATCCTCCAGCAAAAACAATCACAGAAATAGGAGATAATGAGTGGGTTGACGATGAAGATACTATACAACCTGCCTTTACCATTTCTGAGATTAGTGAAGATAGTCAAATTCTGAACACATTAGAAAATTTTGAACCATCTTCAGAATATGACTCCACACAATTTCAGTTGGATTCTGAAATAGAGTGTCTATCATCTAGAGACAAATGTCTCTTTTCTCTATGGAAGAGTTTGGTAGTTCTGCCATTGAGGTTTTTCCAGGAAAAACATTAAATATCAACAAAAACTTGGAAAAATCACAATAGGAAGAGCTAATCAGAATCTTACAAGTACATTCTACTGCATTTGCATGGGAATATACCAATATGGAAGGTATCGATCCTAATACTTGCATTCATAACATCTACATTGAGGAAAATAGTAGACTAATCAGACAACCTCAAAGAAGGATGAATCCAAATCTTAGGGAGATATTAAAAGAAGAACTCCAAAAGTTACTTAATGTAAATTTCATTTACCCTATTTCAGATAGTCGGTGGGTTTCCCCTTTGGTTATAGTACCTAAAAAGAATGGTAAATTGAGGGTTTGCATTGATTATAGAGAATTGAACAAAGCAACCTTGAAGGATCACTTTCCTTTACCCTTTATTGATCAAGTATTAGATACTTTAGCAGGCAAAAAGTATTTCTCATTTTTGGATGGTTTTAGTGGTTACAATCAGATCCAGGTAGCACTTGAAGATCAAGACAAGACCACATTCACTTGTCCATGGGGAACTTTCGCCTACCGAGTACTTCCTTTTGGATTATGTAATGCACCTGCAACATTCCAAAGGGCAGTACTAGGAATCCTTTCTGATCTAATTCATGATTGTGTAGAGGTTTACATGGATGATTTTACAGTTTATGGTGATTCATTTGAAGAGGCATTAGAAAATTTGGAAAAAGTTCTTATTAGGTGTAAAGAGACAAACGTTTCATTAAGTCATGAGAAATGTTTTATGATGTTTACTGAAGGGATTGTTTTGGGTCACCATATTTCAGGAGATGGAATTAAGGTTGATAGATCAAAAGTTGAAGTCATCTCCAAGCTATCGATTCCAAATTGTCAAAAAGATGTTAGAAGTTTTCTTGGGTTTACTGGTTATTATAGAATATTTATTGAAAACTTCACCAAAATAGCATCTCTTCTCTTTAAATTACACACAAAGGACTGTGAATTCAAATGGGATCCTGATTGTCAATCTGCATTTGAAGCTTTAAAAACTAGAATATCTGAAGCACCCATTTTGAGGGGACCAAATTGGAAACTCCCTTTTCACATTTCAACAGATGCTTCAGATACAGCTCTAGGAGCTGTGTTGGGTCAAAAGGATTTAATCCCTTATGCCATTTATTACACCAGTAAAAATTTGACTCCCACTGAGTTAAATTATACTGTGACTGAGAAAGAGTTCTTAGTCGTTGTTCATGCAATCAACAAGTTTAGACACTACATAACAGGCTATCAAAATTTTGTCCATACTGATCACTCTACAATTAGATATCTCATGAACAAACCTGTTACTAATGGCAGAGTTACAAGATGGCTTTTACTTCTACAAGAATTCAACATTAATGTGTTAGATAGACCAGGAAAACAAAATACAGTAGCTGATTTCTTGTCTAGAATTCAAAATACTAATGAAGATTCTCCCGTAGAGGATAAGTTCCTGACAACCACTAGCATATGAACTGAAAAATTGACAACAATTTAAGACGTTAAATTGACAGCAATTTAAGACGTTAGATGTCTTGGCAGAGGCATCTGAGCATATGAACTGAAAAATCATGACAAAGTTTTGGTTGCATGAGGACATGCAACACCTTCACAGTGGGGGTATGTTGAGCCTCAAACCTGTACTCATTTACCCATCTTCCCAACAGCCTTTTCCTACTCATTTCCTTCTTTTGTCATCATTTCCTTCATCAACTTGTTCAATTCATTGCATTATAGGACTTTTTAACATGATTTGCTAATTGTGCTAATGATTGACTGTTGGTTTAGACTTTTGGTTCAAGAGTTGCAATTCCGCAGCTGATACAGGATTTCTGCAGTCGATCTCTGATTCCACAGCCAATCCCAGATTCCGCAGCCATTTTCTTGTTTGCTATGATCCATGTGTCCTCCAGAGGAAAGAGCCACATGGGCAAGTTTGTATGACTGTGTACATGGTGCGTGTGCTGTCAGCTCAGCCAAACTGGCCGTCTACACCCCTGGTCAATGTGGAGGTAACTCTGGTCAAATGGCAAGGTTGCAAATGGTGGCACGGCTCTGCGTGTTCAGGTGGAGCACGAAAGTCACAACTGGCCTCTTCGTTAGCCACGAAGACTGCAGGGGACAAGAATCCAACAACGGATTTATTAACCATGATGACCGTTCCCTACATCCGTGCACGGTGCTGCTGAACGTGTCTTTTGCATAAAATTTTAGTTAGCTTAGTTTACGCAAAGAACAATTTGTGTTCCTGCTATAAATAAAGCGTTTCTACACGCTGATTAGTTAGTTTTTGGAAGTTAGTCTTTTGCTGTTGTAAACTCTGTTTTAAGACTCTTTTATATAGCATTTACGCTCCCCATTGTATTTTGTTATGTGCTGATTTAATACCAAGAAGACAGTTCTGTTCTTACCTGCGTAGCTGATCTTTTTAATTGGTTGAAGTGGATGGAGGGCCCCTGTTTGCTACAACCATTGTACAGTAGCTTTTAAATTTGCTTTCCTGCATTCCTTTTTCTCTAATTTACCATGTATATTAATGTATAGTTTGAATCATGCTGCTTTACGTTTCTGTACTTTTCATGACTGATCAGTGTGTGTTTTTACAGCTTTGTTAGGAGCCCGGGACAGTGTGCTTTTCCTTCTTTCTAACACTAGTGGCATCTGAAGTTGTCTTATCTAAACTACTGACTTTCGCTTTGATTTTCATTAGTTTCCTTGCTTAGTTAGTTTCCTTGCCTAGTTTACTTTATCAAGTTTTGTCAAGTTGCTAATCTCTTGATGGTTCCTTTTATCATGATTCACTAACTTTTATGGGACCAAAACATCATTTAATTGCAGCTTGGTTTATTTAGTTTTAGACTCATATTGCTAATTCACTCCTAACTCTTTTTCACATGATCAATTTAGCTAAAGGAAGAATGTTAAGGGAGAATTAAGTAGTGTGATTTGTCACTTAATTTTTGCATTGCTTTAGATTCAATAGAGGAGTTAGAGTAGTGTTCTTGCTTTCAGCTGAGTTAACGTCATTTTCATTCTTATCAGCAGTAAAGGTATTGTACTAGTGCCATTGGTCTTTTTGTTTGATGCTTTACTTTCATTCGAAGCTTTAATTCCATTCCAAGTTATTGTTCAAAGTTTTCTCTTTAAAATTCAAGAAGCATTTAGAAATCGCCACATACACACACATTCACTCACTTGTTTATAACTTCATCACATCACACTAGGAAGATAAGTTAGACATAAACTAAAAATGACAAAAAGAACTAGGAAAGGCTGCTTAAGTATATATTGTACACTTCACTTCATCAGCTTACGAGCCCCTGGTTGACAATTTATGATAGCAATTTAGACAACAGTAAATTGACCAAACATTTTGGCGCCATTGCCAGGGAAGTGAAATTAGGTAGCCAATTTCTAAAAAAAAAGAAAAGATAAAAATAAGAAAATTTCAAGAAAGGAAAATTAATAACCTCTCAAAGTATGCTCTCCTCTTGCACTTAGAGTGTTCTGGAGGATCAGAAAGGAGAAAGTTATTGGTTTAATAGTTTCTTGAGTATGCTCTCTTCTTGCACCTAGAGTGATTTGGAAGATCAAAAAAAGAATTATTACCCTGACTTGAAGAGAAAATAAAAATGATATGCATATAGCAAGAGATTCTAGGGGAAGGTTTTTAGCTGGAGCTAGAAGTTCGATTTTCACAACTCCATCCACTTCAAGAAATAGGCAAGAGACACCTTCATCATCTCCAACTCATACTCCTAGCTCTAGGATTCCTGGAATCCAAGAGGTAGTAGTTGACTCTCCCATACCATCTATTGAATTCGAAGGGGATTCTTTCCTTTCTTCTACAGGGAGACAGATTGTAATTGAAGAAATAGAATCACCTGAGGAAGAAGGAGAAATTCCTCCTCATTCACCCTTGGTAAAGGAACCAGAGAACTTTGAGGTCTCTGAAGAAACTACCATGGCAGAAGAAAGAGAAACCGGACTTGGAGGAGGTAGAGGTAGAGGTAGAGGTGGAGGAGGAAATAATGGAGGAGGTAGAGGTAGAGGTAGAGG